>VZUI01038348.1:0-32848 GCA_013401135.1 Cettia cetti | reverse complement strand
AAAACATGATAAAAGTTCTGTAAACATTACTTTGTTTACATGAAATTTCTGACTCCAAGGCTGAAGGCTGGAAAACAAAGTGACAGGGAGCATCTATTTTCCCACTTTGAAAGCTTAGAAAAATCCACCAAACTGCTGAAGTCCCCCACAACCCAGAAATGGCAAAAAATTCTGTCTTCTCTGCACAGGTTAAACCTCTGTGAGGTTTAGGTAGGGATTCCTGTCCAGGAAGCAGCAGTTCCCAGGAAAAATGGTAGGACTCAATTCAGAGAAGGAAAGGCAATGGCAGGACTCTATCCTGCCCTGAAAGGAGTCTCAGACACGTTATCCCTTTGCTGTTCCTGCAGCGACACTATGATATGAACAGAGGAATGTAACCACTCAAAATGCTGGCTAAGTTGCCAATCACAGTTAACTCAGATCTAGTTCTTGACACTCATTCAGTGTCAAGTGAGACAGTGTCCTCACTGTCTGTGAGCCCAGACTGTGGCTCAGTAAAGTTGCACACTCACTATTTACAGTTATCAGTCATCCTATCCCTGCATTAATTAGTTTTTCACAAAGTAACTAAGCCCATGGAGGATGCTGGAGGTGGTTTGAGCCAGCCTGGTATCCATCCTAGAGCCAGAGGCACCCTCACTTCCAAACTGAGCCATCAGGGAGGGAACCAGCCACACTGGTAACACATGCACAGCTCCCAGTGGAAACCAAAACAACCCATGCATTGTGTCATGCTGCTCATGGGAGAAAAGGCAGCAGGGCAGACCTGCAAACCATGTCCTGGTCTCTGGGACACAGACACGGGAAGTTTAGATCTCTGACAGGCCCTTGCACTGCCAGGACTTGGCAGGGATAAGCAGCACCACTTCTGGGATTTTCCAACACCTTCTGGAACAGCAAATCAGAAAGGGGAGGCTCTTCAGTGAACCAAGAGAATCAGGAAATAGATAATGGACATTTGGGCCAAAATAATGGACAGATCAGAAAAATAAATAGCTGCCTGCACCCCTGGTTGGGGGTTTATTTTATTTTTGCACTTCAGCATGAGAACTACCTCTACATGATTGCATTTTCCCCATGTTCTCTAACCAGGTGTCCACAGAACCAATCTGCCTATCGCTAATTCTTCTATTTTTTTTCTAAGTTTCTCTCCAGACTACTATGACTGGAGCCATCAGAACAACAGCTTCATGGCTTACATAGGATCCCTCCAACAAGATCCAGCACTGGACACAGACAGGCCAAGCCCTATTTAACTTCAATCAACTACAGCACTCTAGGACATTCCAATATTAAAACCAATGTTCCGAAAAACAAAGCTTAGCAACTTTTCTTCACCTTTTGGTTTTTAGAAATTTTCCTATGCACACATAAATGAAGAACCTTGCCATGAGCTTTTCATAGTTCAAGGAGAAGTATAAGCTAATGATTTAAACTTTGAAGACTGTTCCAATTAATACCTTGTTCTAAGCCATGGGATTTTGGCTTTGAATAGAGTTGTTAGAAGGTATAATTTAATAATTTTTATGCTCATTTTAAAAGAGCAAATTTCATGAAGTGAAATGGCATAATTATTTTCTAAGTATTTTTATTTTTACACTGTGTATAAAGTTAGAAATACATGATTATGATCAATATACTGTAAACACATGAATAGATTTTTCAAATGCATGACAGTTGCAATTTTTACATGCACATAAAAGCCTGTAAGAAAAAAATATCAACCCAATTAAATACTGTGTTTTCAAGTTACTGCTATGTTCTCAGAGCACAATTTACTCTTTAGATATCGCTACTTACTCAGTTGTGGTGTGATAGTTGGAGGCTAGAAATCATCTGTACCCTGTATTCTTCTAAGAAAGTAAGAAAATTGTATTTTCTTAGCTGCTTTAGAGACAGTCCCAGAAGAGTGGAGATGTGCATCTGCTCCAACTGAAGCATCGTGAACTGCAAAACAGGCTGAAAATTTGTATGCTTGAAAAATTAAAGTTATGTGATCGTGTCTATCAATCAGATCTATAGACATTACATGGAAGAGTTAAGTCAAATACCTCACCAGGGAGAGGGATGCAGAGAACTCTACAGACTTGGTTATTTATTAAGGGAATAGCAGTGTGGGGCTAGAACAAGAGCCAGGAGTACATAAAGCAGAAACACCTCAGAAGCGCCTTTCTGCATAACAAACAAGCCAGAAAAGCTGTGCTTCAGCATTGTATCTTCAGGGATAAACTTAAGAGAGTTTTGGGGGGGAAATGGTGGATAAATACCATTCCAGGATGTGACATTGCAGAGAGTAAGCCTAAAAGTAATTATTCCTAATCTAAGGCAAACAGGAACCCTGACTCTACTTCAGGTCTTTTTATTATGCCCTGTTCTTAGTGAGGAACTCTGCATCCACAACATCCCTTTCTCCTTACCTATGTGAAACAAATACCGTAACTCAATCCACATTTCCCCAGGAGAAAAACATACTAGTTCTAGTGATCTTTACTTCTATAAAAGTATTCCATTTTGAGGTGTACTGCAGCATCCCCAAATGGTGGACAGGTTTCATGTTTTCATCATGTGTGCCTTCAGGAAGTGTAAGTAGTTGAGAATTCTTGTGTACATTTCACAGACAATATACAGGGTAAAAAAACAGAAGGGATGGGGAGTAGATCTGTTCAGATATGCTTGAAAGCCAAAGGCAGAGCAGTGCCATACTCCCACATCAAGACTTACAGTGTCTTAGGGTTTTGGGGTCTTTGTGGTAAAGCCAAAGCATAAGCCTTGCCTCCAGCAGAAGTAAACTATTTGCCCTCCCAAAGCCTACATTGCCTTCTTCACATATGTTCCTTTAAGAAAAAAAGCCAATTAAACTATCAGTCAGATTAAAAGAAGTGCCACAGGGTTAGGAGAAGAACTGAAATTTTATTAAACCCTTTGGAATTCTATAATCACGTTTGTACAAAACTGCCTGAAAACCCAGTGCAAGAGAAGGCTGCAGGAATTTCATTTTGTTCACAGTAGTTACAGCTGCAGAGCAAACACTAGAGAGAATTCTGCACTTAAACTTCAGCCCGATGCCACAGTATGCATGCAAAAAAGTAGAATGGGAAGTGACTGTAACCAACTATGGCAACGAATTAAATACTCTAAAACACAGGAGATTTGAACAATGTGAGAGGTAAGATCTTAAATTTAAGATCACCTGTATAACAGGCACTTACCTAAGCTGGGGATGAAATATATCTATCAAATTTCCAGTAAGATAATTTGTTAAAAAAATATATATGGAAGGAAAAAGAGAGACCCTTTCAGGGAAATAATTTCAAGATTAAGAGCCCCACTGGATGAACAAACCAAAAAAAAATTACATAATTGATTTTATAAGCTATTCTAAGAAAGGGACAAAGCAGACTTCATTTCTAAATAAGCCCTTTTGCCTCTTAAAACAACTGGACATAAGCAGAGGCTAAATTTGGCCATATTCATACAGAAACATACTGTAATTCTACAATGGATTCCTGATGTGCAGATACAGCACAGTGCAATGTAAACAGCAAGAAACATACAGGTTACCTTCATCTTTTGAATGAAATTTAAGTGAGAGTGAAAATCTGCTCATCATTTTAATCTTTACATGACTATCACAAAAGTAATAGATGTAATAGCTACCAAGTGTCACTGAAAGGTAAATGAAAAGCAAAAAATATATTTTCAAATGAAACACCAAAAATCACATCCACAAAAAGAAGGTGTAGCAGAAAATACTTTAATTTGCATGTTGTAGATTCAAACATAGCAAAGATTCAGAAGTGTTTAGATCTCAATAAGCAGTTCCAACATTGATTTTGATTTTAATAAATATTACATTTTAATAAGATAGCTATATGGAGAAATTGTCAAGTGATGAATTGCTGATTGCTACTTTATAAACATGAGCATCAAGATTATTTACAACATATTACAGGTCATTTCCCAGAAAAGCACAAAGCAAGGTCAGATAAAGGCAACCCAACCATCAAACACAACTCAAAATGTGGCACAGTGTATTTCATGCACATACAATGACAGCACAGATCATCAGCTGAAAACTAGGAAAACACTTATTATTCCAGCTTACACAAGTCTCTGTATTTCATTGTTTTAAAATTATATTCTGACCTACCTCCTCAGGCACTGAAAAACAAGTTACTCAGCAAGTGCCCTCCTTTTTACCTATGCAGTTTTCACCAAGTCTTTTTTCACCATTTCACACAAGACTTCATGACTTGGGAACAATTAAACATTTTTGTCTTTGTCTTCTCACTACCTCTGGGATTACAATCATTGTGTCATTTGTACAAGAAAATGTACTGTTGCTCTGAAATGAATGGCAGACAGTGTTGACAAGCTGATCTCCAACAGGGAGCTGGAATTTAAAATAGTTCACAGGTCATGGACGGTGTAAACTAACCTTATTCTTTAGTATAAAAACAGAGCTGTAAATTTTTAAAATTTAACATATAAAGAATTAAGTCATCCAACTCACACAGCAAAACTTCGTAGGCAGCATAGTCACAGAATGTACATCAAATACAGTAAAAAAGATGGTGACAGGAAAATTGTTTCAACTAGATTTGTTACAGGAAAAATCTTATGTCCTATCTCTATAATGACAGTGAAGTGAAATGCCTTCCCTATTTGATCATCAAGAGAGTGTACCTTCAGGTGCAACAGAACTTACACACACAATTTGCTGTTCAGTTGCATTCCTGTGTTCCCATGACACAAAGGAAAAGAAGAAAAGCTTCACATCTCTTTATGTCCTTACCCAACAGTATTAACCTTATGCCAACAAGGGCTGCAAGGACCAGGTGTCCAGGATCTGCATGCTTGAATCTTTCACCTGTCCCATGAGCAAGTGCATGATTCTGCTTCAGTGTCTGTTGATTTTGGCCAGGCACAGGTGGAAAAAAAAAAAAAAAAGCAAGTTGCATCCCCAGGAGGAGGTTGGAAGCAATTCACTTTCCCCACACAGCAAGGGGAAAAAAGGAAGAAAGGTTTCTGAGACTTAGGTCCTACCTGGGGCAGCACAGTCATACAGTTCTGGTTTTCATTTTAACTAGAAAACCCTGCCTAAAGCTTTAGGCACTATAATATATAACAATACAGATAAATCCCAGTTATATGGCACCCCTCACACAAGTGAGCCTACAGGTCTAGCCCTTGCAGGTCTATCCAGAAGGGAAAGAATTTACAGCCAATTAAAAATTACACTCTTTCAAGACATACAATTACTCAGAAGATTTGGATACTCAGTGTGCATCTACTAAACATAGCTGTTCACATCTGAGCTATTTACCTAGATTCTCACTTCAACTTCATGGAGAAAAATAAACTCTAAGGGTTCAAATACAGAGCTTGGAGGAGGCCAGGTGAATCCACCTAGAAACCTCCTGCTCTTCTATTTAACTAGAAAAAGAAATCCTGTGATGACTTGCTCAGACAGGTGCCCACAGGCCAGAAAGGCTACTAGGGAAAACATAACATCCCCAAACTGGCATCCCCTAACACCATGTCCAATTACCTATAAGGGTAAACAAACTTCCACTGGGATACCAGTTCACTGACAATTCGTACAAGTATCACCAAAACTTCGTAAGGGTGGGTTTTTTTTTTTTGGTTTTTACTATTTCCCTTTTTTTTATATGTATATATATTTCATTTAGCATATCCCAGTTTGATACAAAGGGGTTAACTTTCTTAAGCAACAGCCTTTTTTAGAAAAGCCAAGTGTTAGCAGAATAGTCTATTTCATTTCCAGCCAGGTAGAAATTTGAGGCTAGTCTGGAAACAAAGGACAGAGTATATTCCAGCCTTCAGAAGATTTCAGTGGTAAAGAACACATTATGGAAGCCAATACAGTTACAATTGATTATATAAATAGGTCACTCAAGATCTAACAGGGTGGAAAAAATGTTTAAGAGCACTTAATTTTGTGAAGACTTGTTTTTAAAAACAAGAGATGTATCGACACTGCACCAGCACTTCCTACATTCATAACACCTAACTTAATTTTTAAACATGCTGGTTTAAAAGAAATTATTACTTCATTTTAAATTTAAACCAATATTTGGTTGCTACTAATGGTAATGCTGTTTCTGCATTCTGTTTTGACACTGGTAAGTTATCACTGACATTTGTGGACAATGATAGATGAGTAATTTCTTATTTTATGAAAGTAATGTTATTAACGTACCCGTTTTTATATGCTGAATATCCTTTTAAAGAAGATACATTAAGGGTTTGCATAGATAGAGTATGTGGTATTAAATGTCAGTATGATTATGGATTTTAAAAAGCATTTTTTTAAAAGTGACTACAAAAGCAAGTTATTTTTACACTGACCTTTTAAACATAGCACTCAAACATAACTCATAAAGAGCAAGTTTATTTCCATGGCTCAAAGACCAAAGTGTGCTATTTTAACGTTTAAGACACGAAAAATGCAACTTTTGGAAACTGAACTCGAGATTACAATTGCAATTAGAAAATAACATGGAGTAAACAGAAATTTGATTGACTGAGGCATTTCAGCTAGCAGCACTCCACTAACCATTTCCCCTTGTCCTGACCCCTACCTCCAAGAAAATGCAGGTAAGGGGCTGCAGCAAGGGGCTGAAGAAAAGTCACTTTCAACTCTGCTGCATTAGAGACAAAGTAGTAATTAAAAAAAAAAAAAAAGTGCTGAAAAGCACAAGACAAGGGTGAAAAATGTTGGTATCACCATGATGCAAAGAAGCCCAGCATGAAAAAAATTTCTGCCCAGTAAATTTGCTATTTTTAAGTTTCATTATTACAGTAAGAAGCCTTATTTCCTTTTTGTGGTTTTCCTGGTTTTATTTGTTTCTTTGTTTGTTTGTATGTTCCCCCCCCACTTCCTTTTGACAGTCAGAATCCTCAGAATATGCTGAAGCTCAGTAAATGGGGAGACACTAAGTGACTCCCCTCTTTCCAGACAGGCCAAGTCAAGGTGGAGGTACATATGTTTTCATATAAAACAGCTGTCTCAGAAAGACAAGGAAATAAGAAAATGTATGATGTTTCAGTAGAACAGAACTGTAAGCAGAAAACTTAAAAAATAAACAGATCAGCATAATTTACACATTTAAAAACTATATATTTCATTCATAAATATATTTTCTAATTAATAACCATTCCTAGTTTAAACATAAATATTCAAGTTGGGATTTGATTTTACTTTTTATCAGTTCATGTGAGTCCTGTAAGGATCAGTTCCTTCTGCTCAATGCAGTCATGTAAATGATCTTCCCTAACAGGTTGTGCAAAGACCTTCATTACCTAGTTTGTTGTAATAAAACTTTAAAATTCTGCAACTCTTTTATACTCGTGGAAAGCCTGTAAAACAAAAACCACCAAGGTGTTAGCAGGTCAGCAAAAGAGAGGTAAAAATTATCACATTCATGTTCTTTTAGACTTTTTTTCTCAAACACAATTCTGTTCCAAAGATGAACATGCTAAAGATACACCTTCTCTCAAAAGGTCTACTATCTGACTCTCCATTTTACATTTACATAATATATGACAGGGATTGAAGTTTATATAAATGTTTAACTGTCCCAGCTTCATTAAACATCTAAAAATCCCTAACCACAAGTTGTAAAGTTTATTACATTCTTTTATCAGATTGTTTAAATAGATTGTTTGAACAGGAACAGATTGTTATACTCGAGATCTGAAGAACTAACATGACGAGCAAAGCATGCTCTATGTACACTACTTTTAAAGCTGTTAAAATATTTCATCGTTTGAAAGGAATAAATTTTTAAAAATTAATCAAATTTAAGAGACTTCCATCTTGTAGAAGATAGATTCATGAGACTTGAGATAGAGGGGATGAATTAGATCCAAACACAGAACGAAGACTGAGGCTAATAATCCACATGCTCAGTTGAAAGGCATTAAGTTCATCAATATCACTGATAGTAGTTCAGCCTTTAAAAACCTACATGCATAATACCATCTTTCCACAGAAACTGACTACGGATACTGAAGTTTTATATTTTTCTACTATTGAAATGATAATATTTTACCTTCCAAAGGCATTTACAAGAGCAACTATTTCTTGCCGTGTGAGCTGAAAACCTTTTGATGGGCTATTCTCAGGAAGGCTCTGTATTTCTTTCTCAGAAAACAAGATCTTCAGAGCAGTTCCTAAACCTTGAGTCTGTAAGAAAAGCCCAATGTTTTAACATCAGTAAGGTCATTCCTTCAAATACTCATAAAACCATTTAAAAAAAGATTAAACCACACTAATCTAGGCAAACTTTAGTATCAATTTTTATATACTGACCCTCAACCCAAATAACTGTACAAAAACCAGGGCACTAATGGAAATGCATGACATCAATTGTGTACCAGGTTCAGTCACTTATTTAAGAACATTTGTTTCCTCAAGTATACTTGCTCTTCATACTTGTCTTTTTAATCTCTTCTTTTCCCATCTCTTTTCTTCTTGATCATGCCTATGGAAATATGCCCATTACAACACTTCCGGCTCCCTCCTGCCCCTTACCTTACAGATGCCCCACTCCTGCAGGAGCACATCTCCCTTTTTCCTCTCCCCTTCCCCTTTGAAGTCAAACAGTTTTTTAATGAGGTATCACAACACATGTGCTTTTTCCACCTTCCATTCTAGTGGCAAACAATGCAGTTTCAATTTCAACCCCTATTTTCTATGCAGGAATGGAAGAAAAGTAGCTTTTCTGATTTTCACTTTTAATTGGGCTACATAAGCTACCACCAGGTTTTGACAAAAAGTGGTTGAAGCTGGCTGCAAGAGAACTTTACAGATGAGGAAATCTGACCTTTTTTAGTTCTTAGTGAGGAAGAAAAACAATTGATCAGAAGCATTAACCAGGACAGGATAAGGAGAACTCCAGAAATTCAGCAGAGACCACCAAATTTTTGATGCTACAAACTCCTTGAAAATTGCACTCCGATAACTTTAATGCAATGTAGTGGCATAGTACAGCAGGCACTCCAAAATAACTTTTCTCAGTCTGGACTTAACATAAGTCTTGAGGTTTAAAATACTGTTGTCAGTGAAATAAAAAATAGTAAGTGCCAAGAAAATAAACCTTGTTTTCAACTTTCAGCTTTATCGTGCACCTGTGCATTCATCTGCTGCTCTCTGTGTAAACAGCAAAAATCTGGATTACTTCTTTTTCTTACACCTCAATTTGTGGAGTTAAATATCACACTGGATTCCCTAACAAGTAAATGCTGTATATTAAAGTGAATCTACATAGTGCATAAGTGATTCTACAAGGCTCATCTGATCACTGAATACAGGTAAGATATTGACTGTTAGTAATGTCTCACCGTGAAGCACCTGCTTTAAAAGTATCTCTTTTAGAAAACAAACTCCACCTTTTAGTAAACAAAACAGCTGTTGACTAAATGAAATAAACATTTTGAAAAAAAAATTAAAATGTTTAATGGTAAACTAAACATATAAGTAAGCATACCAAGGACCAACCATGCACAGAAAGCCTGAATGCTAAGGTAACAGGTGTCCTGCCAGTATGAAATTGATGCTTATCTTGGGACCTGCTCATGCCAGAACACACACCTACACAAAATGTACACAAACTGTACCTGCAGCTTGCCCCACAGCCTGCATTTGTCACATCCAACACAGTCCATTATGCGGGAGATGTTCTTGAAATGCAATCTGAATTCTTCCTATCAGTTAAAAACAAAATATAAAAGCTTAAGCTAATGTACATCTTAGCTTTACAAAAACAGAACGTTAATGAAACCAGTACCATTAGAAATCTAGTATACTTAGAATATCAATTCTCTTACCAAAACTGAACAAAACCATTGTTTTATTTAGTCAGGCCATAACAAAGATCCTGTAAACCCAGAATCTAGTTTCCAAGCCACTTTTAACAGTTAATTCTCAAAAAAACCAATCCCCCCCAAATACAGAATATGCAGGGTAATGCTTGGACTCTGTACACTGATTTCCTACCAAATTTCTCCAAATTTTCTGGGCTATAAATACTGTATCTGTGTCCCTGCCCATTTTTTCTTCCATTATTCAAATCCCTTTAGAACCTTTTGGACAAACAGGTTGCAATTCACAAAAGGTATTTCCTGTTCAAAACTATGGGTAGATTGTTGCTGTGCAACTTCAGACAGAGGGGGAGCAAGCACAGTGCAGAACTAATTAAGCTGATCTCAATTTTTTAAGGTCCAAAAAACACTAGCTGGGCTGACAAAACACTGCCACTTTTTTAATAGCATTTTTGGTAATGCTGATGGCATTCCAAACCACGGCTGAAATAAGGGTTGTAAGTGTGAATAAATATTAAAACAGACCTTCATTACTGAGCACCACTCCCAGCTGTGGAATTGCAATTTATACCAGTGACATGTTAACACTGGAAGTTGCTGGGTAGGTACAGCATTCCCATTAGGTTTCCATGTCTAGGAACTATGTTTTCTAATGTTAATACTGTATTACAAGACTATACTGTATACTGTGTTATATAAGTCATCATTTTGAAAGCAAACATGACTGGGTGGGTTCTTTTTATCCAGATAATTATGTGAAACAGATACTCTACTTAAAAATAAGCACCACTGCATTTACGGGTAATACTCATTTGCCCCACCACAGTCCTGATGCCAGACTCAAGGCACAAAGCCAGGGATTTCAGTCTGCTTGGATCAGGACAGCACCTTACCATAAAGTTGATTAAAAGGCCTCAGATACAATTCTAGAATAGGCAGGGATAAAACCTTACTCTCAGCAGTATGTTCATGGTAGGCAGAAGGGCTTTCCAAAATTACACAGCCTAATTTCAAAATGGGTATTTTGGATGTGATTCAGAAAACTAGCTTTACCTTTAGTGATTTGGCTCCTTTTTTATCTCCAGCAAACATGGACTTTTCATCAAAGTGCATATGGAAGGACCTAATAAAGACAAAATGCAATCAAAACAAATGCTGGCATAAAATACAGGTTCAATTAAACTTGGTGAGCAGCTGATGCCATCAGTGTAAAGTATTTTTCAGAGTTCCTAGTCTCTGCAGATTAGACCTTAAAAAATTACTCAGTAGTATCAGTTTTACTACGTAAAACTGATCACTGTAACTTGAAATCTGTTATTCAGAGTTTTGTTCAAATAAATACTGAAATCGGCTTAATGTTTGCATTCCAACTGATAATTGCCTGACTACATCTCAATTACCTAGCACAACCATTAGGGACAGCAATGAAACCACACAACATGTTACTAATCACAAAAACTAGCAAAAAGGAGAGCAAAGAAACTGAACTTAAGAACATTATGGAATAAACAGAAGGATGAAGGGATGGCCAAACCACCAGAGGTTAAGTCTGTGATCAAAGCTGGACTACTCAGTGATCATTAAAAGACTGTATGTACTACTTTTCAAAATAAATCATGTGCATCTTATACTGAAGAATCTGAAAAAGCAACATAGAGTAGCCCAGGGTGTTGTTCGGGGTTTTTTTGGTGCTTTTTGTTTGTTTTTAAAGACCAGTATATTCAAACCTCAAAACTATTAATCTCTCCTATCAAACGTACAAATTCCCCTCGATCTCTCCCATTACTTAAATTTTATTTCTTCATTCCACTTTCCTTCTTGTCCTATCCTATGAGATAGATATCCTATGAGATATATGTCCTATCCTAAACAAGAATAGTCACCTATTCTCATTTTCAAATACAAGTGAAAATTTCAAACTACTGATAAAAGAATCCCTATGCCTTACTTGGTATCCCTGAAGATATCTAGTAAGAGAGCTTTAGACTCGGCGTCCTCGTGGCCATTGCCGGTGTAGAGGTCGACCACGGCACGCTCGAAGTACGGAGCGACCTTGGACAAAGCCCGCAGCTCTATCAAGTACAGGAAATACAAGTTCTTCAGCCTCCTTGGTCCTTCTCCCTTCGTCTCAGCAGGGTCAAAGCGGCGAGTGAACTCCTTCACGTTTGGGCCCCAGCGCGGCTTCCCCCACGTCTCTACGCAAAGGAAAAGAAAAGGGGGCAGGGATAATAAAAGAGACATTTAGAACATAAAAGAAACTAAGCATCCCCCAACAGTTTTCAGAAAAACCAGCATACGTACTTGTACATTCTACAGATCTTGCAGAATTCCATTCAGCAATTTTACCTAGACATACCTTCAAGAAGATAATTTGCACACAGGTGCAAGTTGATGCTAGCGTGGAGTCCAGAAATGAGTTTATAAAACACTCTTTTCTCAAGGCACAGACCTGTCCAGGAAAAACGACAAACAGATCCCAAAATAAATACTGGAAAAAAATTATTAAAATGAATATACCCTGACATTTTAGTGATGCAAGTCTGCATTGTTGACTTTCAAGAATTACAATTACAGCACTTGAGTATGGTTTATAAGCCCTTATAGTCATCATAGGGAAAGTTTACATCCTATTTTTTATATAAAGCAATACTAAAAATGGCATTTGACATTTCTTACTTGCTATTTTAGTGTTCTAGTAAACACAGTCAAAGAGCTGTTCAATTGGCACAGATAAATTGCTACACAAGAATAAGATGCCTACACTGGCAATAAATTTGAAATCTTGAATTTTGATGGTCTGGAAATCAGATATATACTGTGACCCATCTTAATTACAATTTGAGCTACTACTGAATTAGAGGAGTGGCCCTAAAGAAAACCACTAAAAGGCCCAGAAAACCTTACAGGACTACAAAAGAGCAAAAATACCTCTTCATAGCTGTACTGCAATTCACTGAAGATTTAAATGCACAAGACAAAACCTTGCAAAATATGACTTGATGAATGCAAATGTCTACAGCATAAATGGAAATACAGTGGCATTGAGATATCACAATATAATTGATATGCAGAAATTACTTATAATTCCAATTAAAACCAAAGTTAAGGACTACACTTGAAATTTAAGAGTTTGTTCCTCTCAAAAATATGTCCGGGCAACTTTCCTGCCACTCCAATCTCCACAAATGGAAGCAGGAAGAGCAGATGGTGAAGCCTACCTGTGAGCCTGACATGCGTCCTCACTTACAGACATTTTTAAAGGCATGTAAATTTATATGCTTTCCTACAATACCACCATACAAGTAAAGGCTTAGGAAAGGCAGAATGAACTAATTTTAAAATTAAGTACATTTGACTCACTTAATCTTCTGCACACCTCCAAAATGGGATTTTGATTGCTACTACTGCAATAATAATTTCCATTTCAACATGAATAAAAAGAAAATTGGTTCGCCTACTGAACACACATATTTTAGATTATAAACTGGGAACAGAGCCACCAAAATCTTTAATGTCCTTTAAAGCTGTTTCCAAATAATAATGCTTACCAATATTACTACTGCTAATGTCTCTGCTTAAATGCCTAAAATAACCAGAAAATTCAAAGTAACTGGCAATGAAGTGAATTCCCCCTTTATAAAAGATAAAACACTTAAGGAGTATGCTAAGTAAATGAGAAGATTTTTAAAGCCCCTCAAGGTAAGATGTATTTGAACAACTTGGAAGCTCTGCACAATTTACTAAAAATCCTACTCTATGAAAAGTATTTGAGGAGATGAAAAAAGTGTTACAGTGCTCCTTCTAGTGAATATAAGACTATATTAACTCATCCAAGAGCCTTTACCTTCTAGCCATGTGTAGAAAGATTCTCCTGTAAATACAAAGTACATAGTTAAATGAAGACTATTCATTTTCAACATTATAGCATCTTTATACTCCTACACATACAACATCAGCTGCCATCTAGACAAGAAGTTAAGTAATTTACTATTAAAATGAGAATAGGCACTGAAGCAGCTAACTTGGAGGTTGGTTTAAATGTGTTGGGGACAGAATAGGAGAAATAGAATGAGCATGCCTGAGCTACTGGTCAGGACATTCAGCAGTGTACAGAAGCACAAGTCTGTTTATTTGCAGTGCTGGTCAAAGCCATGATGGCAGAGTTAAATTCTGACAGCTTTCACCTTAACCTGCCTAAAAGCTTTCCTTTAGACTTTGATCTTTTGCCTGAGAGCTTTCAGTTGACTGAAAAAATCTTTAAGTCTGCCTCACTGCAGGCAGATCAAATACTTCCTTCCCCACTCTCTCCCAATCTTCCCAAAATCAAGGGCATTCAAGAAAATACATAAAAATTTGTCCCTCTTCTTTTAAGGGATCTGACATCAGTATCAATGAGGTTCTGGAAAAAACTAATAACATTATTAGAACACATTCTGTTACAAGAATAAGAACCAAGAAGAGAACTGTGTTCTGCTCTTATCCACTCCTTCCCCTTACTCTAAATGAAAGCATGAGTCCATTAAAAACATTTTCTGATCAATAATCTGCCTAAAAATGTAACTTTCCTGCTCTCTAATTCAATAACAGAAACATAACTTTCTTGCTCTCTAATTCAATAACAGTAAAGTGAATAAATCCAAAACTCTCTAATGCTTACTTCATTTCTGCAGGTCAAGGAAAATAAGATGACTTACCATCATCTCCTCCTTAGAGGGGGGAAAAAAGCAGAGAAATGCATGAGCATTAAAAAGATCATTTCCACAACAAAGTAGTAATGAAACATAGACTTTACTAAAAACACTCAAAAAGTGCAAGAAACCTTATTTAATTTATAAATATCAGGCTACTTTCCTTCCCTCCATTCTTGTTACTCAAGACCACATTAGACTTACACATCATAATAATGGAAGTCACTAAGAAATTGAAATTTTAGTAGCAGCTGGTTCACATATTTTTGAAATCTGCATTTTCGCTTCTGAAAGATGGTTAGAAAGTCACAGTCTTTAGTCTGCATTGTTCGGCCATCAGTCCAGTGTTCCTTCCTGAAATTCTGATCCCTACATGAAACCATTTTTACAGTTCTTTCTGTTTGTGTGTATCGGCAATATATCAGCTTTTAGTAATTATAAATACTGAGATATCTTGATTTTCTAGTGGATGGTGATTTTTTTAACTGAATCTACTGGCTGATAGTTAACTTTTAAGGGAAATGAGACAGAGGGGAAAGCTGATTCACTTGAAACCAGGTTATAGCTTTCAACTTAAATTTGAAAACAAATCCCAAGTTATTAGAATACCTTTTTTTAAACACTTTTGCACATAATTGACTCTTCCTAAGCAACCAATCCTTCAAATAATGGAATTATTTGTACACTTGTAATACATGGCACACTATGGATGAAAAGAATACAACTACATTACACCAGGATAAGTATGAACTAAAGCCACTAAATTAAATGCTTTTTGAAAAAAAGAAACACGAACACAAGAGTGCATTCAAATTGAAAAACTAGCATGACACTTAGTAAACAGTTCAAGATATACAAGTTAGTTTTCATATCAGCTTACCTGACATTAGTAAGCCTATTAATCAGGATAAGATTAGGCACATATGTAATAAAGTACCACAAGCCTTAGTCTAAATATAAAAAATGTACAGCTACTTTTACAGAGGAAATTTAAAAAGCAGAAAACACACCTACAGACTGATGATGGCTATCTGTATGACATGTACTGCAACAGTCACTATGTTAAAAGAAATGCATTGGAAAATAAAACAGGCAAGACCCACCCCTACTAGGCGCCAGTGGATTTAAAGGACGATAGACAGATCGAGGCCTAAAAAATAAGTTAGAAAACAAAGATCAGTTTTTAGTTAAACTGAGGTACAAGTGTAAGAAATAGGCTTCCTCTCCCTCCCAATTACTTGAAGCAGTTTTCTTCATAAATGCTGTTCCATACTCTCCAGGCAGAAGGTCCCTTGTACCCAGTGTAACGTTCTGGATTCAGCAGCAAATCCACATACTGTGCATCTGGAGACCTCTCATCTAAATAGGAAAAAAAACTGTTACACATGCTAACTGATCAATTGAAAAAGATTTAACTTAACCAGTCACACAGAACTAAATATAAACAAGAGGTCTCATGTAATACTATTCAGTCTTCCAGGTGGATTTTAAGTGCTATGTATGTAAAAATGCAGCAATATACATGCTAAATACAAGGCTCAAAAGTATATAATCTACTCCTGAGTGTCTCTGATTTCTATAATGTCTGATGATTATCTATGTGGCTTCTTTAAGCCTACAACAGCTGACATGCACTGGATTCCCTGACCCTAGACTAAGACATAAACAGTGCTTTGTTTTAAATGGTCTCCAAATTTAGGGTTTGTCTGTCAGCATTGGTTGAGGGGGTTGCTTTTATGAAATGAGTATACTGCATACAGCAGGTTCTTAATAAAGACAAGATCAAAGTAGTACATCTTGTAGCTGGTACATACTGTATACTTATTAGCTAAATCCATTTTTCCTCCAAATATCCTTGTATACTGGTAAAAAAGGTCTGAATCACACTGCTTAACTGAATAAAACTTTCAGCACGTTGCAGATCAAATGTCTTGTTTACAACAATAAGCATGTTACTTAAGCAGCCTTTCAACAAGCTATACCCTCATCTTGGAAGTTCACTACAAATTTTAGTTAACTTATCCAAAGAAATTTGTGAAACAGGACTCTCTCTGCTTAAAAACACCATAGAAACAAATAGTTTCAAGCTACACAAGTAAAAAGCAGCAGGAATTCACCCCTCTTTGAAATTCTAGGTCAAGACCAACTCATGCTTAAACAAACCCCACATACAATACAAGCCGAAAGTCCAGACATTTATTCATAGGAATAGGCCAAGAAGTGCCACGTAGTACTTCCTCAGATACCAAAAAAAGCCACAGAAACAGAGAGTGAATCTGCTCTAAAAAAGAAGAGATGATTCTGCATAAGCAGTTAGGCATTGCTTCAGCAGCAGCAGCAAAAACAAAGAAAGGAGGCTGATAAAAGACACACAATGAGTGCCAGATGAGAGAAAGTCAAATTACAGCTTTATTTATTTATTTGACAGTGTGGCTAACCTAAGCAGTTCCCTGATCACTTCAGGGCCCATTTTTCTTCTTGTTATCCACAGACAACTGAGCCTATGTGCACTGTGGAGCCATGCAACAGAGATGGAAAGCTGACCCGGGTTACTAAGCTTTTCCAACTAGATCAATTCCCTTATCTAGTTTATGATTAAGCCCAACAGGAAGAGAGGAGAAGAGAGCAAGGGTTTTCTACTTCCTTCCCATGACTCCCAGTACTTATTCTCTCACTATCCCTGCTCCAGATCACAAACTCACCCAACAAGCTGGTTTCATCACAACAGTGTGGGAGGTGGCAGGGAGATGACAACTTACTTTCCCGTTATTTAGGTAAGCCTAATCACCTTACCATGCAGAAAGATGCACACCAGAGCTAGTGAAAAAAAAAAACAAAACAAAACCACACTGGAAGAACACAGCTGGGGACATCCTCCTTCAGCAGGGCATGATAAAAGGAGAGATGGAGTTTGAATCAGAAGCTACTTAAGCTAGTATTACTTCTAAAAGAAATGCTCCTCAACTATACCTTTCACAGGTCAGTATTACTAAAAAAATGCATGCAGGCAACTTGAAGATAGTAAAGAGAACAGCAGATAATTCCATATAACAGTTCAGATCTACAGTCATGCTCATCAGCTGTTACAGAAACAGCTCATATAGAAAGCATTCAGATCAGGCACAGCAGAAGTGCTGAAAGTCCACTGCTAAGTCCACTGCAGCTGCTACTTCTGCAGGTGACACCAAGCATAAGCCTGAAGGTAGATGAAAACATCTAGCATTATGCCCTAAATATTCCTAGCATAGAAAGCTTTTTAAGGTATTTATTAAAAAGGACTTCAGGAGTCAATCCTGAAGTTAGCAATTCTCACAATTTAACTGAAAAACATTCCTTTGTGCTTTGAACATTACAAGCAAATAAAAGACTCATATGTGGAGCAGAGGAAAGACCTAATCTAGTATCCCAATGTTTTAACAATAAGAAAGTCCTTACAAATAAAGGTGCAAAGATGATTAAAAAGCAGCAAGGCTGGAAGAGGAACAAACTCAATCCAAGAATAGTAAAATGGCAACAAACAAATAATGTTTTTTAGTAGTAAGAAACAAACAGCTGCAAGCCATTTGTTTTATATTTGTGCTAGATGCAATTTTTTTGTAAGAAGCTTTTAAAAAAGGTATTAGCCCCCTCCCATTTACTATCTTTATTTACATAAATATCTCCTGTTCAATATACTAAAAGGAGGTAACAATGAATGTGCACTGTGTAGGCTACCAAACACCTTGTAAAATTGTGAAAATTTGCACTTTGTTTGTATGATATGAACTGTCACATTTCTGTCACTTGGGACAAAATTAAAACTTCTTAAAAATGGTTATTTGTACAGAAACCATTATATTTTGCATTTTTATGAGACAGCAAATGAAACAAACACTCTGAAAAAGCTTAAACATTTTACCATCAAGTTCACAAAAATGATCCTGTGAATCATCGTATCTTGCCCAGTCAATGAAAGCCTCCTTACTTTGGTTACTGAGGGGAAAAAAAAAATGATTTAAAACTTTTAAATAAACAAAGTCAATAAGAGCTTCTGAAAGAAATACAACCCTCAAATAGCTTGGAAGTGGATTCTGGGTCAGTATATCTGAAACTTGAGAATATATGGAGCTACACCCTGTTAGATTGTACTGAGATTCAAGCAGGCATCAACTGCAATACTTTCAAAAGTCAACTTGAGACAAAGATTTCACCATTATTTGAACAAACTGCAGAGGCTTCTCTTCTTTCAGTAAGTGCATGGTAAAATATATTCATAGAATACATTTTTAACACATTTCAAAGTACTACTTTAGCAGCTGTCACTTAGAGAGTGGGGGAGGGAGGAAAACCCTGTTTGCATAACCTTTTTACTTTCAATGAAAGCTACAACTGTTAGTGCCTTACTTTTTACTGGGAGACTAGATGCCAGTAAATCCCCCTTCACAGCTGAAGTACAATATGAATATGATCTTTTCTAAGCCATTTTAATAATAATGGTATTCCACTCACTCTAGCATTTTCAACGTGCACTGCACTAGAGAGACAAAGCGTTTGAAGTTCCCACACTATGAAACAAACAGTGCCAAAACCTGTCCTCTGTGAGTGTGCAGCACAGAACTACTGATGCCACAGTACTGACAGCAAAATGTAAGCAAAGTTAAGACTGGGAACTCTGCTCTACAGTGCAGGAAAGCACCTCGAAATAACAAAAACAATCTATTCTATTTGATCAAATTAGCACCAGCTCTACAAACAATTAGAGGCAATTCTAAAACAAGATACATTTCTAACCTACCAAATCACAACAGGAGACATTATACTTAGCATTATGTGAGAAAATTCTCAGGTAATTACCAACAGACAAGATTTGATAACCACAAAAAAATACAACTTATAAAGGAAAACAACTCAAAACCAAGACGATAATGCACAGCTAGGTAGAGAACATGAAGGGTTTCTGGCACATCACAAACTTGTCTTCCACTTGAAGGATCCATTACCTGCCCTCCCCCAACTTTAATCATCTATCCTACTCCCATAAAGGCATTTTCTCTAGCTCTCCATTTACAGTCTTACATTCTTTTCCCTTACAGAAATGGAACAGAATAGTTTACTTTCCCTAAAACACCACATACAAGGCAGAAACAGTAATTTTTTCATGGCACAAGGAAGAATTTTAACATCTTTACCAAGTAGAACAGAATGAAATTTGTGGGCAAAGACACCATATCCCTCCATTAACAGTGAAGAATTGATTTTTCTATTTCTATTTTTCAAAAGTGGGGAATCCAGTAGAGTGCTAGAGACGCTGTTCACAAACTTTTGCACCCAGGGGCAACACCATCCTGCAGAATTCCACCCACCCAGCCTTAACAGTGCCATGCAATAAGCAGCATCAGAGAATTGATCCAAGCTAAAAATAACTTTGCCAACAACAAAAGTAACTCAACTCCCTGATCTGGTTCACTGAATGATCACAAATGGTCATATCAGTGGGACAAAGCAGGACCAAATCCCTTAATCCAACACAGTCATTAAGAACAAAGAATAGAGAAAAGGTGGTTCTATCAGCAAGTTTCTTCTGACTCTTAATGCTATAAGATACCTCTATTAAGTAGTATCAAAGCATACTTTTACCAAAAAAAACCCCTCTACTTATCATCTAGTACCTTTGCCTTCAGATGTTCTTGTATCATTTCCCATTTACTTGCTAATGGGTTATGGGAAGATTGAAGAACAAAAACCAGTACATCAAACAGAGAAAATGTTCCTTTCTTACTATTTTTGTACTGTTGATGTAAATCACAGCATACCTTAAGGTACTGTTAACTGCTCCCAGCTTGTTAGCTTGCTCACAGTCTTCCAATTCTTTGGAATTGTTTGCTGCTTTTGAATACTGTAAAAAAAGTCATATTCAATATGCAAATGAATTACTGAAATCCTCAAGAAAAGGTGTTATGAAAGGCATTTCTAAGTTTAGCAGTGAGTTGCTAGTATTAGAGGAAATCTTATTCTAGAAGCAGTATATGGTTCTGGAATATTTCTTACTTCAGTTTTTTTTTCACTTAAATTCACCAGATTGATTTCACTCTGTGAATTTAACTGCTACAGGCAATTCAGCTAAAGATGTCAAAACTTTGTTTTGCCTTTTGTTTAAATTGAGTTCTTTTGTTATGAAATATCCTACATGGAGTGTTTCAGATACTTATTTACAGTCTCATAAAAGGACCTTGAAAGACAAACAGCATCATACCTATAAACACGCCTTTTTAAAAAAATATATAATCATACCCAAGTTTCATTGAATTTCAGTAGGTATATTTATTAGTTTTGGCCATTTCCCCCTCATGTTTCCTTTAATCCAATTCATTGGCTCGCTTCAGATGCACACAGGTCTGGAAGACAAGCTTTTTCAACTAAACTCAAATTTTGCTTATGTTATATACAGAATTTAAATATATAAGCTGAACTTTGATTCTGAAGTATTTTTTGAAAAGTAATACACTAAAATACTTCTGGAACACTTCTAAGGAAAACATTGGAAGAATTAAAGATTGAATTCCACTATTCTATAATACAGTTATGTAAGCAGGGAATTTAAGTCTGTCAGCTTAAAGCCCAAAAGTTCTTCTAAGTTCTGGAACATAAAAAGTAGTAACAGAGCTGTCTTAAAAAATAAACTCAATTTCCTTCTTTTGGAGGTTTTTGGATTGGGTGTGTGTGTGGAGGGGGTATGTGTATTTTATCCAGACTAAACCTTAGGTCAATTAATAAAACAAATGTTAAATTTTAAAAGAGAGTAATTCATTTCTGAGGACAGTTGTGTGGTCAAGATGCCAGAGGCAAAGTACCATAACAATATGTATCACTCAAAAAAGAAAGTAATTAAAACAGTTCAGATGAGTAAGCAAAATTATTTGCTTTTTAAAAATGTATTTGCCTGAACCAACACAAGGAAAAACAGAAAATCTAAATATTTACTCTAGAAAGAATTTCTCACTCAATCTTCTTGGATATGACAGATGTGGGACTTCATTCTTTAGCATTGTATGGATGTTAAATGGAAAAATGGGAACAAGGAATGGCCTTAACCTAGACTGAAACAGATACTGCTGATGAAATGACATACTGAGATGCTGAAGTAAACATTCTGCATGTCTAGAGTTGCAAACCAATCCCTACCCTGAAGTGAAAAAAGGTTACTGCCAAGATTAGAATCCTAAATTTACAGTTTCTAACAAAATGAACATTCAGGTCTCAAAACAAAAGGTTTCCAGCCTTTTCTATTCTTCAGTGTTTAATAGCAACAGTTGTTGGATCAGTGCTCTGTGACCCCTGACAAGATCAGGACAAAATATCTGTTCTTGCCAACCAGGATCTCCTAAGGCCAGTTACGGAAAAAAAACCCCAACAAACCAAAAACAAAAAAAACCCAAAACCACAACAGAAAAGAGAAGGGCAGGAAGTAAATTACAAAGTTGAATGTTGTAACCTAGAGTTACTGTATCCTGTCCCTTGCTTCACAGATTAATACAGCTTTAATGTCCAGCCACAAAATATGCATTCACCACCCAAATGCAACAGAACTATAGAAAAGGAAATTACTGTGTGCCTCTACAGCATTATTTCAAAAGTCAATGGTGGTGTCAAGAATTAAAAAGACATCCTCTGTTGCTAACTGCACTCCTATGGGGAAGCTGTACAAGTGTAACCTTGGTCTTTGCAGCTAGATGAGTGTTCCAAAGAACAGTTTTCTTCATTGTTCAGCAAACATCAAAAAATTCCCCCAAAAAACCTAAATAAAGCTAGAAGTTTACAAGCTACTCTACATTAGGAGAGAAAGGCAATGGGAAACTGGACAGAAGTCACAGAAAACCTCTCCACAGGACTATCATGAGAATATCTATCCAAGAGATTATAACTTGCATTATTAAAAAGATGCCTTTGGTTATGTCCAGCTTTCCAAAACCAGCACTATCAGGATGTAAGAGAAACTGGACACATATGTCCTTGGAGAACAAAAACACCCCTTTTTTTTAAACCCAGTACTTTACAGATAAGCCATAAGGTGCAAGACTTCCCTAAATGGAAGCACAAGCTAATAGCACAGTACTTGCACAGTCCTTGAAACAAAATATTCATACTAAAATGAAATTGATATTTCCTTAAAAGGGATATTAAATAAGATTATCAATATTTGATTGACTCTATGAATGATCACTTAACTGAACCATAAGAAGTAAGAAAATGGTGTAGGTAAGATTTATGTCCATTCTGATAACAATTTTCACCCAGAAATATTTGCTTATCTAACAGACAAGCAGCACATATTAGTTTCTTCTACTGCAGATTAAAGGTACAGAATTGCCTAACTTTCTGTAGCTGGTTTCAACAATCTGCAAGGCAACTCAAAGGAAACTACTGTAGCAAATATATAGCAAATAACAGCTTCCCAAAGAACCTATCTCACTATCTTTATTGTGGCGAAAGCAAAAGGCATCTTTTGTCACTTCCTAAATCCAATTTGATATGCTCATGTGAAGTATCTAAAGAGCAGCATACTCTTTGGTTACTATTTAACAACTTATATATGGCTCTCAAGATTAATCAAGCAGGAAGCTCAAATTCCTGCTACAAGAATGCTTTCTGAAAAAGTCTTTAAAGTCTTACAGTCCCTCTCTTTAGGAGGCATTATGGTATTCTAGGAGTCATTTTCTCTACAATCAAGCTTGGAAGACAGAGGAGTCAATGAAAAAGAACAGGCAACAGTTAATTCAGCTAAAACACACAAGATCTTCTGCCCAGAGATAGTGGCAGTTTTTGAGAACAACTACTGTTGCTTGTGCTGGAACAGCGAACAACTGACATTTAGGCCGTGACAGTGAGAAAGATTTTTCTTTGACTACCAGGAACCTTTAAATGAAGAGGCAGTCTTTACTTCAGAGTGAGTTAACAATGTATGTATAAAAGAAACAAGACTTTCTCTTGAGCTGAAGTTTGGACAGACTTGCCACCTCTGCTCCAGACAGCAGCACACAAGTCATTAATTCACAATGAAGTATTATTCATCTCAGCTATCTCTGATAATGATTCTTGGCATGAGATCTAAATCTAATGCCAACAGCCCTTTTCAGGAGTCCTTTATGTATGGTGAACCACACTCAGCCAGCCCAGAGAGTACTGGGAAAGATGGAGATACCATAGTTAATCAGAGTTAAGTGCCTACGACAGTCAAGGTACTCAATGGGAAGATCTCTCATTTGGGCACCATCATTCCATCAGCTGCTAAAATCCTAATTCTTGGGCATTGTCTTTGGGATGTGTGGGTAGACTTTCTGCTCTGACTGCTTTTCCTAGGCATATATAGCCTCTTGACATTTTTGGCTTTGCTAGGATCACTTGGTGAACTAGGAAGAATGGCTTGGAGAGATGAAAGCAAAAGCCAATAGCACAGACTGACTGCTTAAGTTTGCACTGGCCACTTTGGCCTCAACTGTCCTTAGACTAATGGCCAAATAATCTCCAGACTAATGACCTCTTGAAAAGAAGGCATTTGGGTTATTTTAATATTAGATGCTGTAATTATTTATGATTGTTTAAAAAGACTGTGCTGCTACTGCCATCCCTTGTCATTCATTGATTCAGTCTGCACCAGCTTTCCAGCAACGACAGACTTAAAATGACACAGCAGTACCAGCTATGTCAGAAACACTACTACACATAAAGGTAAAAAGGTAAAGCCACATACAGGAATTGACCAGTTATCTTAATTATTTCATCAGTATATAAACACTGAACGTTTGTACTAAAAAGTCACATAGGTATTATAAAGTTAAAAAAAAAATCAGAAAAAACTTTGAAAATAAAGGAGTACTTACTTTATTAGAGCTCCCAGCCTTAATTCCAACAGGTATTTTGCTCTAAAAACAAAAAATAAATCAAGCTTTTACAGTGCTCATAGAAATGTTTATGCTTGATTAAAAGCTATATATCAGGTATCATTCCTACAGAGGTCAAAGCAAACTTGTTTTTTGAAAAATTAACTTGCTCCTTTACCTTCCCAACATGTTATATGCAAAATGGTGCTACAGCTTAGAAGGGAATTAGAGCTTATTCTTGAAGCTATCTGCTCTGTTCAAAAAATATTTTGGTTGTATTTCTACTTTTAGAATGGAAATTCATTGCTTTTACTTAAATTTAAGTTCTCACTAGTAAGTAGTTACTATAGTACTAGCCAGTGCAAATTGGGAAGTGTTTAACCAAACCCCCTCTTTCTATTATATATTATTTGATCCATACCTCAGGACAAGGCTCTACATGACAGTCTTTGATAGAACAATGGCCATCATCAGCCCAAAATGGGCAGGGACGCTTCAGGTTGACCTAAACATACAAAACCAGAAGTTTACAATCCACACTTAAACAAGGCAACTGTAGAAGAAAGATCTCAGTATCAGGAAATCCTTTAAATTAAAGGAGAGGATACAAGGGAAAAGAGTGTTATATAGAATACTTTAAGTCTAGGGGGTTTTGGGGGAGTTTGGTCTGTCATTTAGTTTCTTTAAATAGTCTCTCTAGCTACATAAGATGAAGCTTTGTGCAGTAAAACTGTTAATGATAATGGTCTCCAGTGAATGAACACAAACACATAGTATATTAAAGCAAAAATTAAATCTCTCACTACTAAATTGAAATTTACTAATTCAAGAAGTGCTTGGAAGACTTTGTATTTTGAAATCAAACTAAAACCAGATTATATTATTTTAGAATGTTAAAAATATTCCTCAGTCAAAAAAACCCTGATAAGACATTTAGCAGATGGTATGACTTCTACTTAGAAGTGATGACAAATATCTTCTCATTACAGCTCAAACCTTGCTAGCACCAATACAATAAAAGCTGAGATTTTAGATTGCTTCCCCCATTTCCTCTATTCAATGCACAAACACCGTTCCTAGAAAAAAATAATGCAAAATGATTTTTTGTACTTGTTCACTCATATCTTTTTAAACAAAGAACAAAATAGTTTTATGTTCTACATCACATTCACAGTAAGATCTATTATATAAAACTTTTGCCTCCCACCAATTTCTACCAAAAAGGACCAGCTAACATGGTTAAATTACAACCTGCTTCAAAGTAAACTCTCACAATAAAAAATGCTTACACACTGAGGAAGATATAAGTATCTAGGCAGCCACTATTTTTACACAGAGGAATACTGTAAATAGAAGAATACTGCTGCCTAAACTGCAGATTAATTCAGAAAGAACACATGCAAATCAAGATGTACTAGTCCCAGAATGACTGAAAAGCACTGAAAACCAGTACACACACAAACTGAGGCTGTGTAGTGCTTGTACTTTTATCAAACCAATCATGTACTGTCTACATAGAACATTCTTCAGGGTATGAGGTATTGGATTTCATTATTATCACTCAGAGTGTTATTCAGTTCTCTCAAATTAAAAGATAGATTCTTGATCATGAGGTTTCCACAGTTTGTGTTTTGATGTATAAAACTAGAGACACAGGTTTATTTATTCCTTTCATTCGGAAGTGTTCTGCTATTTAGAAACCACTTAGCACAATTTCTGCAAGACTTTATGAAGTTTTCTCTGGCCTTAAATAAAAACTACCTCATCCATTTAGTAGTGTACATTAAAGTTTGAGGTCTTCTATACCACCTCACACCATTGCCAGGGACAAGAGAAAAGGACTTTCTTCCAGGGAGAAGGGGTTCTTTCCAGTCAAGAAAACATGGCAGAGGGAGTAGTCTGATATTGCCTACTATTTTTTCCCCTCTGTGTGAATCACTTCTTTTCTTATGCCCTCTGTCATGAGTACTGATGCTGTTAGTGTTCATTTCTTATCTCCTTGATGTTTCCAGAAAACTGTTCTTATCTCAACCCATGATCTTTACCTTTTGTGCCTCCAATTCTCATCTCCATCCTGCCGTAGCATGGAGAGAGAGGAAAACACGGGAATGAGAGTGAATGGTGTGTGGTTTGGTGAGGAGTACCATTCCTAAACCACAACACCTATCTTCACAATTCCCACATCCATTTATGTGCTGAAAAGCACTTCCATCATTCTGCACAGGGATGTAAAAAAAATTGTTGCTTATTGAAACAGGAAAGGGTGAAGAACATTCTGACTTAGTTTGCTTGTTCAACACAAATTCTTCCCTGCCACCACTGGAAGAACTAGGTGAAGTGTGGTGCTGGATGGACTGCACACAAGCCTTTAGAGCTGCCCATCTATTAGGAAGATCAGTATAAAAGATGAGGCAGGATTGCAGCACACCTTTAGAGTATGATCTGCAGAGCTGCTGTTGAAGTGAATATTGGCTCTAAATTTGCAAGATGAAATTACTGCTGTATGAAGTCTCATATACCTGCTACTCCTCATCTTCACGCACTTTGTTTTGTATCTCTCTTTTGCCTCTGGAGAATCTCATTACCATTACTACGTGATGTATTAGTACGGAGGTTGCACATATCCTGTTTCTCCTGAAAAGCGAATTTAGAACTATATCATGTAGCAGGAGATTCAAGATGCAGTTACACATTACTGCTTGCTCAGGCTAGAAAGGGAATAGTCTAGTGGTTTCTTCTCCTTCTGCACACTCATAACCCCACCTTGCATGACTTTAATATTTGACCAATTCCAGATCGGCTAGATGACTTTACATCCTGAGGAGAAAAAATCCCCAAACCAACAAAAAAATGCCCAACAAAATCAACAAAACATTACCAACAAAATCTCCTACCAAATGACAAACTGAAACACCCAAACTAAATATCTACCAAGTAAAGAGATGCATTGGCATAACTGAGAGGTAAAAGTAGCAAAGGGGCAGGATGCTGCCCTAGAGGAGGTGTAAGCTCCTTCTTCCAGTGGCAGGCAGGCATTTGATTAGCCCAGTCAAAATGCAACTTCACTTTCAAGTTAAGCATATCTGAAAACAGAAGAATTAGGCTTCAAATTTTCATTTGCACATCAGATAGTAATATAGAGAAAAATGCTTCAAGTAATAAGTGATATTATATATTACTTGAAAAAGGATCAGTTTTATCTATTTTTCAAAGGAATAACAGTTGTCTAGATAGCAAACACTAAAATCAGAAATAAGACAGCAACTTATTAGAAAAGTAAATCATGGCAATACTTCCATTTCAAATTACACACATTTCTTAGAAGATAAGCACTGCATGCTGTCATAAAATTGCTAAAATATGATCCTTTTTCAGATGCAGCAGTACAAAGGCACTGTCTTTAAAACTACCACTTATCAATTGAATGAAAGCAGTCATGATTTACTGTCACTGACAGTAACAACAGGATGAATACAGCAAACAAGACTTATTACCAACATAACTGTCAGGGACTGAAAACCTGCTTCAACCAAATTAACGAGCTATGGGCTTCTAATAGGCAGCTTAACACTGGCAAGTTGACTTGATATGCGATCCTTCCTATATTTTCTGCATTTTATGTAAATTATTCAGGAAAAAACATTCTAAGTGTACCTTGTAATATCTGAAGTAATCACGTTCTTGCAACTTCTGTATTTTGGGAAAGATCTTGAAAGTATTGAAGTCATCAATGCTTTCTATGTCACATAAACAATCATCTAAGACTCCTGTGAGCTATTGAAAAAATACAAAAACATTTATATTTAATATAGAAATAGAATATTAGCGGCAGAAAAATCCTTTACAGAGAAAGATGGTAATTGAAAGAAATACTAGTGAAATGCAGTTCCATGGCAAATATTGCTCACCACCAAATACTCTGAAACATACCTCCTAAACTCAAAGTAAAACTGTAGCACTTTGAGCTTAAGCCCACTTCCAAATGCATTGCTAAATCAATGTTAGCAAGATTAACAATTTCACCCCTGAAATTTGTTTACGCTTTCAGCATATAGAACTTTCTGAAGAATGAGCAACAAGATTTTTCCAAATTACAAACACGTGGTATATCAGCAAAGCTGCATTTCAACTGTTCTGCTACCAAATGCTCATGAGTCGAATTGCCTAAAAAAACCCTACAATCACACACTGTCATCTTATTTTCCTATTTCTTCTCAAAGTGTGAAAACACTCCATCTAGTTTCCTTAGAGGCATGGGGAAAAGGAGTGTAGGTTCTTCTGTGCCCAAGAAATTTGCAATTTCACAAATAAATTCAAGCAATAAACACAAGGAAAACCAGGCACATGGTCCTACATTGCAATGCTGTGAATCTATAATGAAACTGAGTATGACTTTTCCAGTTCTCATCTCTTGTCTTGTGCCAGGACAGCAAACTGTACTGCTACTGCAGTAAGTTAAGACCACCTCTGTGAAAAGCAGCACACAAAGTGCAGAAGTTCTACTGCCAATACACAAAGGGAAGGCAGGACTGCATGCAGCAGAGAGGACAGCTCCAACCACCACTGCAGACTAGGCTATGGCAACAGTCTTGCTGAGACCCTGGCATTATCTTATTGAAAGGTGTGCCACTGAAAGTGTGATTCTATGAACCGTTAAATAATTTCAATACCTCTAAACTAACTCCTAGGCATAACTTCTTAAACTACTACAAACATGTCTGAAGGCTTCAGATATGTTTATAAAGGAACGGAACCAAACACTGGTGCCTTCTGCTTCTGTTCTTCAGCCAGACAGGAAATTCATTGACATCCATTATGGCCCAGAAATTATTTAAAACAGAAATGCCCACACATCTTACATCTTGCATGGGATTAGAAGAACTTCGAACTATTAATATGTTATGTGGGAAAGGAGACAAAAAATATTGTGGCTTTTTTTTTTCCTCCACAGATTTCACACAGATGAGATTATGAAAACATCTAATCTGTTTTATGCATGATAAATCACTCCCGTACTTTACAGAACAGATACCCTTATATAACAAAGCTTGATGTAAAAGAGCCACTAGAAACCAAATTGCAGGCTTCTGCTTTTATGAAGCATAAAGGAGGCCTGTAAAATGGATTTCCCCCCACTCTCTGTGAGAATAAAGAGGTGAGGACATGGCAATAAAGCACTTAAGTGGAAAATTCACCTTATGCAGATCCTACTTTTCCTGAGGCACTAAATAGGTTGTCACAATTCTGTAGTGCAGATATGGCAATGAAGTAAAATTAATTTAAGGCAAGTTACTTTAACCAAAAATTTTTCCTGCTGTTATGCTTGCCTTGTTAATGTTATCTGACTTCAAACCTGGGCAAACAACTGTGAAAGAGCCAATGTGTAATTACAGGTTTTTCACACCCACATGACTGCCAACTTCAAAGTCAGAAGAAAAAGCTTGTTCTTCATGATGCTTACAGAAATAAAATCCCCATGCACTTCCATCTAGAATAATTTTATTTAAATATTCAAGTTTTCTTACAGGCAGAAATCTGTAAAGGTGCAGCCCTTACAGGTAACACCATACCACAAAGCAAACAGCATAACATTTCATTATAATATAAAAAAGGCAAAAAGATAACTGAACATTTTGCTCAAATATTACTGGACTGTATAAAAAGGATGATACAAGAAAGAGGTTTTTGGATTGAGAAGATAAAGAGTAGGAAACTAGTTTGATGACCAGCTCATAAAGCTATCCACTGCTTACAAGAAAAAATTTAACATCTATGCAAAATGGAAAATTCTTTTTCAGGGGAAAAATGTCCCAGATAAATGCAACAGTTACACTCAGTGAAAAATCCTCATTGAAAAACAAAAAGCTGCAACCTTTTTACTTAACTAAGACCTCAATTCTAGGAATATCTTTGAAAACCCAGTACAGTTTACCTAGAGCAATGAAGTTTCAGAAATGAATCCTCCTCAAAAACTAGAACTGATTTAGGAAATGATGAAGAAAAAAATTAATTCAGAGCACCCGAGCAAGCAAACTAACTTTTTTTTTCTCACAACTTTTTCAGAACTTGAACAGTTAGCTCCCTGTATACATAAAATAGCAAAATCATTGTTTCCTTGGAAAGCATGCTCTAAAATTAAACTAAGCTGTATCTGTACCAAACCACAAAGTATAAAATACTTTAACAGCATGTATGAAACACTAATACTGCACAGCAGTGGAGTGCTTCATAGCACAATGATGCAACAGCAACACCAGCTTCAAGTACCCCAGTCAGAGGTTTTTCTTATTAGTCTAAGTGCAGGCTTCAGTGCTCTCACTTATGATGGAACACTCCAAGAACATGCAGAAAATTGTTTCATTTTTGTCAACATCTGGATATTCCAATGAATTTGTTTTTTCAAACTGGGGACATCAAAATAAGAACAGTGTACTACATGGTTAAAGCTACATATTACAAGACCTACTTTGTTATTCACACAATCAGTACTTTGCCTTTTTTAAATTGAACTACACTACTTAACTTAGTCCACAAATATAAAGTCAAACTGTACTGTAAGTTATCACACTTTTATTACAATGGACAAGTATCATGGTTTCTTTTCATCTGTTAATTACTTTGAACTCTACAATAAACTATAAAAGCATTAGCATACTATAATTTTTGTTCAAGAAGTCACCTGACATTACGTAGCTGCTATTTTTTCCACATTTCCAATATGGTTGTCAAAGTACTTCCCAGTATTGTCAAACCTAGTTTAGCTCTTTAAAAGATATCAGAGCTATACTGGAGAAGTGAAACTTTTAACTTATCTTCTCCAAGATAAATCAGCCTTTCAGAAGAAAAGGTCAATGTCCAACCAGCATCAATTTCTCCTTATGAAATCTAGAAAAAAACCCACAGTCAGCACTGTAATATTAAGGAAAAAAACCTGAACAATCGCATATAACAATAAGCAATCTATTCATATAAACAACCTTATTAGTGTTACCAGATTGTTGTACTTTAATTGCTTTAACCATTAGAAGACCACCTGGGACACCTTGTTTTGTTCCTTAGACGTTTTACTTTGCCATGGCTGCAGAATGAGAGAAGAGCCTTAGGTAACACGACTCCATGAACTATTGGCTAGCTTATCTTTTCCTGCACAAGCCAAACCCTGAACACAATATGCTAACAATTTTATGAAACAGCAACAATCAATCCCTCTGCCAAACATCACAAAACCCCCCATGCCACTTTATTAAGTGCTTCTTTAAGAACTCCATTTCAATTAGCATTTAGTTATGCTAAAATAGTTACTAAAATAATGTAAATCAGAAACAACCTCAACTTACAACAAAAAAGCTGCAACAGAAGTTATCTATGCTACTGTCATCATCTCCTTGGATGGCCACTTACAGTATAGCATATTATACAACATGGAAATTAAGAAAATACAAGAAAAATAATTATCCAGAGGACAAGCTTTGCTCCACGTGGACGGTGTATTCCTCTATAAACTCACTCCAAGGTCTTTGGCCCAGATGAAAGCCTCTCCTAATTGACACCAGCTATCATTTCAGTCATGGTCACACGGTGGATGAATAGCGAGCTCCTAACTACAGACACTTGCCCTCGTAAAGCTGTGAAGGCAGGTTGCAGAAGGGGAAGGAGTGTTCTCACCCTTGCCTGTAACGTGGGCAAACAGACACGACCTAAGCACAAGCCAAGCCCGGGCACTGGCATCACCATTGGAACATATGGCTTCTCACAGACTTCATCAGGGCACCCAACTTCCTGCCTGAAGCCACAGGGATGATCTAATACAGAGCTCCTCATATATCCCAGTGACTGATGCTACCTGCGGTTCCCAGGTCAACCAACTTCTCCCGGCAGCCCGGTGGCATCGGCCCCGGGCTGGACCCAGGCAAGTGCCTGCGGCAGAGCGTGGAAGGGGAAGGACGTGGGCCACAGACTCCAGCAAGAGACTCCCCGACTTCTCCCGCGGCGAGCCTGCACATGACACGGCGCAGAGCTGCCCACGACCCCCCGATGGGACCTCACCTCCCGCCTCTGCCCTGCTGCCCCTCCGAGAGGGCTCCGCACCCCTACCCACAGCCAGCGGCATCGCTGGCCGGCCACGCTCCCTCCCCGCTCCCTGCCCCGCCGCACCGTCCCGCCAGCCGCCGGTTCCTACCTGGGCCTCCGCTGTCAGGACGCAGCCGAACACCGCCAGCAGCCGGGCTACCAGCCGTGCCCTCGCCGCCGCGCTCCGGCCGCCGCCGCCGCCCCCGCCGCTCATGCTGTTGCTGCTGCTGCTGCCGCCGCCGCGACTGACGGAGGAGGGGGCAGCCCTCGCCCCGCCGCCGCTGGCACAGGAAGGAGAGGGACGCGCCGCGGGTCGGCGGCGGCAGCAGCGTCTCCTCCCGGCGCGGCCGCTCCTGCGGGCGGCGGGACCCGTCGGGCGGGGGC
>VZUI01038347.1:0-98431 GCA_013401135.1 Cettia cetti | reverse complement strand
CCCATCCCCCTGGTATCCCTTTGTCTTCGAGGAGTGTTGCTCAACCATCAGGCATCCAGCCTTTAGTTAGCTTAATCGCTGTTTTCCTGCTTGGCATTCTACAACTCAAAGCATGCTTTCAACTCCATTTCATTTACAGGTTTTATACTTTCAGAATCCCTTGCTAGGAAATCATATCTGCAAGGCCTTCCTGCCTCATCCTCCCCAACATCACTTAACAGAATGGCCAGCACACAAAATCACAATAACTAATTCAAGTGCTTAGACATTGTCAGCTGAAAATAACTATATCATTACATTTTATTATTTAGAGGTCTTGAGTGCTCTAGTAAGACAACTAATTTAATCTGATCACTTCTCATGGGTAAAGCTCAGGCTCTGGACCAAGATGATGACAACAACCTTTATGACAAGAGAGTAGAAGTGTTTTACACCCTCCTCCATAAAACATCTCGCAGGGCACAGACACAAGTCCCTTGTCCAACACACAAGTTACAGGCTAGTGTTTATCATCCCATGAAATGACATGAGCAAACCATCCTTAGCCAAATCAGATCTCCTGATTGCTGGAATGGATTTATCTACCAGCTTTGTCCTTGCAGCCAAATGGCCCATCTGAGATCATCCAGCCTGAGCAGACTGAGGGGCTGCACTCTCCCACGACACCAGGCTCAGTCAGGCTCTTCTCAGGTGAAAATATGGGTTAATTTCAGGGGTCAACACCTGAGCTCGGGGCAGCAAACACTGCACAAGGCAGCTCACATACACAGTTTCCTGTGGCGGAGGAAATTTACTTCCTTTACCTGAACAGAAGGAATAAATCCCCACTATGGCCAGCAGATTTCATAGTCCTTAATACATGTCATAGGCTGGACTGAGAAGTAAGTTCCAGAAGACTGGAACAGTCAGCTGGGAGTGTTTGATTGTGGATCTTTTCCTAGCAATGCCAGACACAGCTGCTACACCCCAAACCTCTGGGTCTTTGTCCTGTCCCTGGTGGAGCAACGGGATTGTGTAAGCTGCGAGGACCAGGCAGTGCAGGACTCTGCTGAGCCCCAACACTTGTTTCTACAAATGGACCCACACACGCTGCTGCACCATAAATCTCCCTTGTCAGTCACACCAAACCTCCCAGGAGGAGAAGCAGCCAGGCTGTGAATTCTGTCCAGCTTTCCCTCACCCCATGTGCAGGTGACTGCACACCTGCAGGAATGAGGGATGGACACACTCAACCTTCCCAGAACTAGGCAGCAAAATTGTGATCTTTCCAAAGTGGATGAGTCACTTCCAACTGGGTTATTAAGTTATTACATTGTATTATTATATTAACGTCATTGCCATATTCAGGAGAAGATAAACCTAATTTTAATCTGCTCTTAATTGAAAGCTTATCAAGAGACTGGCTCCATCCCTACACAGTCAGACAGCTTTTTTTTCTTCTGCTTCCCTTCCCCCTCTCCATACACTGCACTCTGTGCTGATGAAAAGAAACATCTCTATTCATTAGAGAAAATTCAGCTTGGAGTCGATGAGGTCTGTTAACCTACAGCCTGGGCTGTTATCACAGAGCAGACCTTCCCTCGCAACAAAAAAACTGTTGGGGCCTGCAGTTTGGCAGCCTGTTGCAGGGGATTTGCTGCTCATTTTTATGTTGAGGTACTTGACAGTTTCCATTAGAGGACATGAGAATATTAAAGATATTTGAGCAGCTCTGGAAGAAGGTTAAGTATATAATGCAAGTTGACTGTGCAGATTTTAATTACAGATTCCCCCAAAAATCCATAGAAACTCTGATTAAACTCCTAATTACTTTTAAAGAAGTGAATAAGCGGTCAATAAGATGAACAGGAGCCTCTCTTCTTCTTTCTTTTTCTTTTTTCTTCTTCTGAGCAAGCTCTACAGTGATAGCAACTGCAGATGCATTATCACAGGCAAGTTAACAGAAGACCAAGGGGGAAACATTTCTCTGAAGACTCCTTCAAAAGAACTTTCTGCAACATCTTCAATACCAAGGCTGGCCCTGAAATCAATCAGGTCACTGTGATTTACACTGGCAAAGGATGTGCCTGTTGCCACCAGCTGTGACTTCATGTTGCAGGATTACATTGGCTTGTCCAGCAAAGCTCTGCCTCCCCACATAAGCATTGCTGGCCTTCAGGGAGCTGTGGTGGGATGTCACACCTTGTCCAGGTTAGGGAGGTGATGCTCACAGAGATGTGGACCTTGTCCCAGGGGTTGGGGCTTTACACACAGCCTTCCCAGACACGTCACATAACCATGCTGAGGAGTTTCACTAATCCCCTCTGTCAGGCCATGGAGCTGGCAGCACATCCTCCCTGAGAGCAGCAGTCCAAGGTCATGACTTCAGTCACAACTACTATCTCCACAGTTGAAGATGTGGTGCCTCTGTGTTGTGCAGTGCACCAGCTCCTGGCATACAGAAATATCCTCACTTCAAGAGGACTTCTTACTGGGTGGGAAGAAACCTCTCAGCCCCAGACATGTGGGCCATGTTTCACCCCTCCACCCAGGCCCAGCCCTGCAAAGTGGATGCACCTGATATCCACACTCCCACTGAAAAACTGTTTCCCAGCAAGGCATTTTAGTGCCTCCTCAGAACTTGCACAAGTCTCCTAGACTTGCAAAGAAACTTCTTTCTTCTGAGCTTAGCTGAGACCCACAGTAACCTACAACCCATGTTTCTCAGGCCCATGAGTATCATCCCTCTCTTTTATGGCAGTTTCTGGCTCTCATTTAGCCAGAGCTTTGCTACAGCTGTGCCAGAGCAGGACAAGCCCTGCTCACTCTCTGGGCACAACAGGGCTAGAAACAGTAAAAAAGAAATATCTCCCCTAAAATAATTCAAATTCTGAAGGTGGGACTCACTCTGGAGATGGTGTACAACAGCAAGACATGCTGTGCAAGCAGTGACTGTCCCCAGGGCACAGCCATGCTTCATCTTCCTGTCTTCTCTCCAAGCCATTATTGTTTATTTTGCTGTCTCCAATGCCCATAACTTTAACCCTGCAAATAACTTTCATTTCCCCATCACAGGAAGGAGAATGAGAGTGCTTCTAGGGAAACAGCATCTGTGCCTGTGTGTGAAGACACTCATTCTCTATCTGTATCACCACATTCTGCCTCTCCCATGATTTTTTTACATTTTCCATAGAGAGAAGAATCACAGCTACCAAAATCCCCTCCTATACCACTGCCAGATATTTTCTAGCTAACAGACATGTTTGTGAAGCAGCCCCCCAGCTGCTGAGGGGCAGTAACCACCAATCTCTCAATCCCTGCCCATAGTACAAATGCATTTTATATTCCATGCTGTGGCTGGAACTGTCCACAATATGTATCACTGCCCATGTCCCACATTTTTATCTTTCACAAGCCTTTCAGACTAGTCCCCAGATATGGAGAGACCATAACCAGAGGATGCAGATTCCCTCTGGTAGATTTGTTGGTCCAGGATGACTAAAGCCATATTGTCCTCTGCATACAGCACCTGGGAGAGCAGGACTCAATGTTGACTTGAAGCTCTCAAGGCTTTTGCCATAGAATTAATTTTTACAGAAGAAACATGACCAAAATAGTAAGGCTATAGGGCATGGACATTCAAAGACTGATCTGGTTTGGTTTTTTTTGGAAGAGAGCTTCAGTGGGGCCTTCAAGGGGAGAAAAATATCCTAATAGGACATTTGCATTAGAAAGAGAAGGAGATTTTGGGATGTGTTGGAGAGTACAGTCAATTCCTAAGCCTTGATCAAGGTGGATGGGAGGAAGGAGAAAGAAGCTTGGAAACGGAAGGAGGGAAGGAACTTGCTCTGCAACCAAAGCTGTGCAATAAGGCATATGTGGCTTCCAGTGACAGTGTGAGCATTTACAGTATAATAAAGATATATATGGCCATTTGGAACAAGCTATTTCTAACATAAAATGACTCTGTATATTGATTGCCCCAGGAATTTGTACGGAACACTATTTCCAGACATATAACTGAGCATATTATTTACTCACTATAAAAGCCAGATAAATGGCCAGGCTCCAGGAGGGTGTGAGGCAACAGCAGTTGTTCATTGACAGATGAATGGAAGGAGGTTTGAGCGTGACAGAGAACATCAGGATACTGGGAACTATACCAACAGCTTTCACAAGACACTGCAACAGGGATATCTGCTTGTTCCTCAAAAAGGTGAGGCCACTACAAGGCCCTCATGGGAAGGCAGGGGACCAACATACAGGAGAAACATAATTTCTCCTCTGGAGCAGCACTGAGAAATGAAGTCTGAGGCTAACACATCCAGAAGGTACAAGGGTCTGAACCAGAGCAGGCTCTTACATGGCAGCATACAAGCAATCTCTTGAGGCCCCCAGCCATGGATGTGCAGCTAGGTCCCACATCAGACACTTCAGGTGTGGGACAGACAACAGCCAAAGCTCAGCCTCTGCCTCGCTTCCCAGGAGCCCAAGGCCAGACTGCCCTGAGACAGGTCCCCCTCAGTGCTGAGTGCTACTGGCTCATTTCCAGCTGGATGGAAATGCCTGGATGGCATTCTGTCAACAGTTCCAGATCCCAGTTCCTCATCACAAGAGACCCCATAGCACACTGGTGTTCAAAGCAAAATCATGCTGCAGGTTTCCTTGTCTCACAAGCAGAGCATAAACTTCAAAGCATTTCCCAGGAAATGTGATAGACACATCAGCTGGGAATTCCTTTCCAAAGCAAATATGAAGGAAAAGAGTCTGAGGGGTGGTATAGAGAAATATCTTTTGGCCTACCAGCAGATAAGCAAAAAGTAAGGCTATCCCAGAAATTCTGCAGTTTAGCAGCTCTACTGCAATTGTATTTAGCAATTGACAGTTTTGCCTCAACTCCTAAAACAGGTGAACATGCAAAACAATCTTGAGCATTGTCTTCCCCATCGCCTTGCCTTTCACACTGCATCACAATCTTATGTGTAGGTAATACCAAGTCCAGATAGATCTCCTAAGCAGGGCCTACATAATTTCCATTATTGTTAAGTGTCCAGACTGTCACAGAAGTTACATGCAGAGACCCAAAGGACTGCCTAGACAGGTGACGTGGTCTTGACTCATGATTTCAGCTCATCAGCAAGTTGTTCTAATAATGAAAATAAACTTTCATGTGTGATAGGCTATGAAAGGGTGGTAAAACTGGGTTTACATTCTTCAGCACAAAGCCATGCCATCGCAGTAGTGCAGGGGACCGTGAAGGCTGAATATTCTTGTACTCCTGCTGCCACCTAAAGGAAATGCCTCAAAAATGTTCTGAAATATCCTAAAAGAAACATGTTCTGAAATATTTTGAAATAATGCAGGCTAGAGTGGGCTTTTAGCTGAAGAAGGATCTATTTGGGAAAAGGACTATTACAAGCAGGATATTTTTGTCTCATGGAATCAGGTAGAGTGTGCTGGCAGATTTTCAGCAATCATGATAGCAAGTGGATGGGGTCAGGGAACTTCTGCTGTCCACAGAGGACTCCAGCTGTGACCATCCCGATGGCCATGGTCTAAGACCACAGATGAAAGGTTTGTATATGGGAGAAATATCTCATTACATGAGCGGACCTAAAAAAAGCCCCAAAACAGCTCTAGGATCATAAAAAAACCCTTCAAATTGTTTAGGACTAAACAAAAATACTACCAGTTCTTGTCAATGGATCCTCCTGAAACAGTTTTCTTAAAGGCAACTGATTCCTCTGTTTGAATTCTCCCTATTATCCCAGGGAAACACCAGGTCCTTTGGTGCTTTTGAAGAGAAAGTGACCAGGTCAGCCAGTTTTAGAAATCTAACACCATGCCCTCCTTAGGCCAGGTGTTCCTGATGTTGGCTGCCTATGTAACTCACTTGGATTAATCCATTCCTTTTGGATTTGTTTGCTAGAATTGGGTATGCTCCAATGGCATTGGAAGTAGCTGGGCAAATAAAGGGGAAATATCTAAAAGCAAATGCTCCCATATTGTGCACAAAACAGCAATAACTTCATTCAAGCTTCTATGCTGACTAAATGCCCAACCCCAGAAGTTGTGTACAGTCAGCACTAGTGAGCCCAGCGAAATATTAAATGGCTTCATAAATTGGAAGCCAAGTGGAAGTATTACTTAAATGCTCAAAAAGTACAATCTGCTGCTGCAGATCAACCTTATTGAATAGCCTTATTAAATAGAGGGAACATTACCACCTGAGCTATGAAACTGGCTTTACAGCTTTAACTGTGGACTTCACATTTTAATAACCTTATGCTTAAGGGGTACAAGAATGGAGCCTCTTCCGTTTTCCCCATGTATGGGCACAAGGGCACACATCAAAAAATGTGCATCTGGTATTTGGAATGTTCAAGTACAGAAATTTCATTGTCATGTATCAGAGGGCAGGAGCACTCTTCATGAACCGGATGGAACCTCCCACTCAGGACACTGGCAAAACCTCTTCAATCCAGGATGATTAAGTAGATGCTTCCAGATATCTCCATGTGAAATGGTATGTTTGTCAAGACCAAGCAGCAGTGCATAAGCTTCAGTGCAAGTACACTCTGATGAATCATTCCATGACATGAATATCTGGCAAACTTATTACCCTACGTATTTACTTTTTGGGATGAGTGAGCACTGTGTTGTCCTTATTTCACAGTGAGTTAAGCTGAAATGCATATGCATTAAGCAATTTGCCCCAAACTATCATATTGTAATGCATCATTTGATGAAAACTGCTGTTTCCTGGTGTTACTCAGGAAGCCATTTGACTCCCAGCCTGTGACTAATGTCTTGCCTGAGCAGTCTTGTCAGGAGATGTGATTTCTACATATGCTTTCCTTCTCCACGTGTTCCACAGAAACTGTATCTAGCCACTTTGTCCTAATACTTTCTCCATTTATACTCACTAGGGAAATTTAGCTTCTCTTGAAAGTGAAGGAAGAAGCTATCTAGGGCACCTTTTAATTAAATGTTCGGAAACTGATAAGGAATTGGGAATGGAAGACAATATGGATTATTTGGAAAACAAGAAGAAAAAAAATAAACCCTTCAAAAGATTCATCTCCTTGTGATGTTTGTATTGCTTTTACTCCCAGACTGCACCTCAGGTCCAAGATTCCTATGAATCCTCAAAACAAAGACAACACAGAAATGGTGGTGTACCCTGCTCCAAGGCACAGTGCAGCATTAACTCCACAGGCAGTTGTTCTCATGACTGATGTCAGAATATGCTTGATATCAGAAGATGGAAGCTAACAGGGAAATCAGAATTATGGGATTTTATTATATCATTTAATTCCTCAACTGCTCAAACTGCTCAAACTACATTTTTCCTTCAGTACTCCTTTGTTTTCTACAGAATAAAAGAATTCCCAGAGTCTTTAAGCATAGAGGCAGTCAGGTAACTCCCACTACGTATCTCTGCAAGTGTGACCACAGGTGTGGGACACCTCTCATATACCTGTAGCTAAACAAAAGTGACAACTGTAGTCTAACCCAATGAGACCCACTCTCACTGAGATAGTTCTTCTAATCACTGGAGGGAGACCAACTCTTCTGGCAGGCAATTAGCCTCCAACCCTTTCCTTGGGAAGAGATGAAGTCTTCTCAGCCTATCATTAGATGACTTGCATGGAGAGGAAAGAACCTCTGCCCCTGAAGATTCAGGAGGCTGCATGCCAAGTCCTGCACAAATACAGCCATGGGGAACTACTCAGAACACTCCTCATTTCAGTTGTCTCTTCCAGCAAGGCAAAGAAAATACACACATTAATAATCAAGAATAGAAAATCACACATATGCCCCCTCTCTGAGACAGGAATTTGCATTTCATATTCTAACCATCCAAAAAGCATCCCTGTAGCCTTGGGGTATCATTTATTTCTCAGACAACTGAAATTAATTTTGCTTGTAACTTCTTAGAAAACAGTGTCTCTAATATTTTATTTGACACACTGTGTTCTTACCTATATCTATTAATTTTTGTAATGGTATCCAGGGAAAAAGGCAAACAGGTTTTCATGGCATACTTTGGTTCTGTAAACAAAAGAAACCCGGAGATCTCAGCACCATTCTCCTCTTCAGAGCCTCACTGCCTCTTGTTATTGTGCCAGAATCATACATACTCCACTGTACTGCCTTTATGTATTATTTGGTTGTGGTCTCCCTCACTTTAATGCAAGCTTTTGTGTTCTGAAGTTCCAGTGCCAAAGCAGAGCAATACTATGCACAGGACATGTTATGCAGATGTCAACTCCTGTAGGGCCTTAGAAGCACATCTGTAGCTTTTGCACACCAGGGAGATGAAGTCATACTGACACAGCTTTTTTGCCATTAAGGAAAAGATGTAATTGTTCCTCAGGATCTTTGCTGCTCTGAATAACCCCACAGAGTTTCAGCTATCAGGCCCTTCCTTCAATGGAAAGTCATCCTGCTGGGTCACTTATCATTGTAACTGCCACAGACAAAAAAGCAAGATGGGAATTTGGGTGACAGGTTAGGGGACATGGAGAGCACTTCGTTTTATCTCAGCAATGTGAAGGAGAAAGGATTTTATTTTCACATTGTTAACATGCTCCCTGTAGAGATGTTCCCTTTCTGTAAGCAGTCCCAAGTCCATCTGAAGAATTGCACACATAATCAATGACATCAAATATAAAAGGAACCTGTGAAGCAGAAGAAACTAATGTGAGGATTATGCTTGTTTTGAGAGACCCTGATCTACAGAATACCCTAGTATCCATTTCCATCAATCATGAATTTTCTGAGTTCTCCTCAGCTGCAGTGTAATACTGGAATACTCTTAGATTTTTTTCTAACTTAGAAAATGGTCCATATAGAGAGATCAATGTTAATTTCCACATGCCTTAGAGAATCCAGTCAAGTCCACCCCTCTGCATCCACTGACCTGGCACTGGACTTTCTGCAGATATAAACCTAAAACTGAGAGATAACAGCCCTCTTTCTTATCTGAAAGAAGGAGACACCTGCAGGCCAAGCTCCACTGTGGTAAATGCCAAACAGGTCTAGTAAGAGTCAGAGTTAGTACCTGAAATAACAATAGACCACAGAAAAGGAAAGGAACAGCAGGGCCTTTGGAGCATCCAGGGCAGACAGTTTGGAGAGTGGAGAAGCTCAGGCTCTGCCCCTGGATGCTCTCTCACATGCACAGGTTCATGAGCAGCTCTGTAAAATTACTGTTTCACCTTTTGTGAGCTCAGTGCTAATTACAAGAGTCTAGACTAGGAGCAAAACCCAAGACATTAGAGGCCAAAGTTTTTAGGCCAGAAGGTAAAAAAGAGTACAAGCAATAAAGAGAATTGTATTAAAGATATGAACTACCTGCAAGGGGACTAGAAGACCTATAAAAACAAGGCAAAGTGAGTTAGGAGGATTATTAAGGAACCAGAAAGAGATATTGAGTACCAGACTTACAGAGAGGCTCCCAGGAAGCATAATGCACTGCAGACAAGCCTGTACCAGACAGAGAGTGAACAAGACGATTACTCCAGTCAAAATGTTAGGGGTGAACTGGAGTCAGCAGGTGATGAAATGGGGGAATTTATGAAGTGACTTTTTTTCTTTCTGCCTCTTTGCAGTGAGGGAGGACCCAATGCCATGACAGAAACAATATACCTAGGAGGGAGAGAAATAAATAAGTGCAGAGAGCCATAAAAGTGGTGCTGGAAAATACAGGGCATTCACAATTGCCAGATACACAAAACACCCAGTTAAAAGAGAAAATGCACCTAACATCTCTGTGGGAAATGGAGATAACAGCCAGAGAGCATCAGATCTAAGGAAGCTAACAGTGCTAGGAAAGGAACACAGTGTATTAGCACAGCACTGAGATACCCAAGGAGGACCAGGGGAACCAGCAGGCCAGCAGAACAATGACATCCCCCAGGACTATGAGTCTGCTGCAGCTACCCAGTGAAGCCCCATTTCAGAGCTCCAGGGCATGGCTGATCCATGCACACACCAGAAGAACGGCAGATCCAAAGCACAAATGAATTTGGCAGTCTGCTTGTAACATTACTTTGATGTAGTCCCAGATAAATAGGAAAAATCTTCTCCCCATACTTCATTATAATAATCAAGTAGGACAAAATGATGTGCCTCAGATATGAGTGGAAGCCTTAAGCAGGACAGCCAGAAGGCTCATGCCATGGCCTTTAGCTGGGACTCTGAGCACCTGTCATTAGCTCTGCCTATGAGCCAGAGCAGACACTAGGCACTCATTGTACTTGGATCTTTCCACTCACTGCAAGGAACAAGGCTGTGAAGGTGGAAGAGGAGAAACTGAGACATGAAGTATTACAAAGGCTTGACTGCTTCCTTCACAGAAGTCCATGGAACAAATGGCAATTCCTTATAAATCAGTAGCAACTCCAGTCAAGCCAGTACAATTACTAGAATTAAAAGGGAATCCAATCCATTTAACTGTATCTATTGACTTTTACTTTAGCCCTCAAAAATCCTCATTTCAGATGGAAAGGAGATTTGCAAGGAAAACAGACAAAGTACACAAAATAGCTGTATTTCACCTCTTCCTTCAACTCCTGATGTGGGTGATAAACACAGGCATGGGGGAGTGAAGACATTAAAACCCCAGACAATTTGCAAACAAAACTCACCACCTCTGCTGTAACAAATGCTTCTGCATGGGGTGAGTTCTGCATAATAACACTGTCCTCATAAAAGTGTCCAGAAAGGAAGAAGTGCAAAAATTCTAAGGCCTGATCCTGACACACACTTTGTACTTATCTCATATAATGCTTGTATTCCCACAGACATACATACAAGATTTTTCCTTAAAAACAAGGCATAACTGTTTTTCAGATTAATTGTAAAATGTGAGTAGTCCCATACTTACTAAAAGTAGGGAGTACCTTTTCAGGTTTATGTAATCTGTTAAGGAATGACTGTCCAATGCTGTCATGCCTATTTGGTAGCTGATTCACTTCTCCTGACCCACAGTTAGCCCTTAATTAGTATTTAACTAGTCATCTCTTGCAGTGATTAATAAGGTGAATTGCCACTCAGGAGACCTAATTTCCCTCCTGTTTCTTCTGTTGTGTCTATATGGATAGCAAATTCTTTATACTAAGGATGGTATGGACTGCATCCACCTATTCCTGGGTTTTGTACCTATTTCCATGGCAGTGCAGTTCAGGCTCAGTTCTTCAGGACAAATGAATGTTCTAAATTATATTTCCCATAAGTATTAGCTCAAGGGACTGTATATGGCAAATTTACAGCTCCTTCCATTTGTCTACAGAAAGATGAGGAGCATGACTGCTTGTAAATAACAGGCTTGAGGATATAAATCGTCTCTCTGCTTCCATCCCTCTGTCCCAGAGACTCTGAAGCCAAAAACACACAGTTCATTACCACTTAGTTGTTATTTGGCCAAGTTTCAAATAGCATAAATGTGCATCTTCATGTGACAGACGAGGATCAGTTCAGCCTTTTGCTGTGTGTGGCAGCAGAGGTCATGGTGGCTGAAAGTGAGCCTTTGCAGCTTCTGCATGTGCCCAGGACAGCTCAAGGGATTGACATAAGAGGGGAAGAGACAGTCAGCCTAAATGAAGTTATTGCCCTGACTTTTCTTCTGAGATCTGCAGAGCCAGGACCTTGCCCAAGGGACAAGACAAAGCCATGGCACCAGACAGAGATCACTGGCATCACAAGTCTGAGGGATCCAAAACATCAAGACCCACGTCCAACTGTACCACAGGTTCCTATTCAATCATAGACATGACCTTCCCCTCCATTCCTCCTTTTGTGGTGACAGCTGTGCAACTTCTGCCTCCTTCCCACATGCACTGAGGCTTAGCACATTGATTTGTGTTAGGAAGAGGGCAGAGCAGACACCACTCCAAGTGCAAAGCAGTATCTGGCAGGCACAGGTAACCAGCTGAGTGATGGGTGCTACAGGAACGCTCGCAAGTAAATAATAAATCTGTCTGGGCTGTGATGCACATTGCACAGCAACTAATGCTTCCCTCTGCAGAGATGATGCTGAAGACCAGTGTCTGGCTGCGTGCTCAGTGGCGACCTGCCCCTGAACACAGGAGAGCTGTGTGGGGCCCCACCACACTACCCTGACTTTGAAGAATATTATAGTAGCTTTAAAGCTCTCAGATATTAAGAGATCATTACTCACTGTCTCCTCGGAGCTGATGGAGTCCTTGCCCTGCGTGTTCTCCATTTAACAAATGTCACTGTTTTACAGCACACTCCGCTGAGGAACAGAGGAATCTTTCAGTTCAAACAGAACTGCGACAGATTGAAACAGCCAGGAGCGCTTCGCGCCTGCTTGGGAGCAAAGCAGCTCTGCAGCCTCAAGCCAGGGTAACAAGCCCTGAGAGAAACTGCCCTAAGCAGAAGGGCTTTTGCTGGCAAACCCTACCCTCCCTTGCAGCCAGTTACATGCTGCAGAGCAGACCCAGCAGTGAGGCTGAGATGTGTCCAACTTCATGCAGGAAGCCTACAACAGATTTAGGGCTCACATATTCCAGCTCCTGCCCAGCTGACCAGCACCTTATGGGATGAGCTCTGGATAGATACTGCAGTCAAGCCTCTGAGGTTACTTCCATGCAGTGGGTGACTGAGCTGACATCAAATCATCACCATTTCTAGCAAATATGAATGTTTTCCCTATGCTAACCCAGGAGAGAATGTGAAACCCTACACATTTAGTCAATAGCAATCACAAACCTACATACCACTAACATTGCAAAGGACAATTAATAATTGTGCTCCTGTTAATACAGAAAAAAGTTTTATTGTAGCTAAGTAATTTCTTTAAAATCTAAACTCAAGAAGGATAAAATGGCACAGAAAATCTACAGTATCATAAAAATTTCCATTCCAGTGCACAATGGATTTAATACCATTATCTAAAGATAGCATGTGTTCCTTTTCATCTGAAATCATCCATTTCTCATCTATGGTTAATTACTTTATATGAGAGATGCTTAAAAATTATTTCCCCCATGTGGAAAACTTGGATGAAAATGAGAACATTCTGCTTTAGAATCAAAATCCTCAGTAGAAAACTCTTTTTTTTTTTTCTTTTTCCTCATCTGCTCACAGCACTGTATTAAAAGTTTTGAGTTTTGGTTTTCTGTAAGTATCAGCTCCTCAGGCTTTTTTCTTTTTTTTTTTCTTTTTTTTCTTTTTTTTTTTTTTCCCAAAGAAGCAAATGCCCTCCGTGATTTGCTGTTTTCTATTTCAAAACTAGAATTTTGTTGGCATTAGGTCTAACTATGCCTTGCACTGGTCTCAGTGCTACCACAGCTGGCTAATATCCAAAAGAACTCAGAATTGCTGACAGACACTTTTGTTTTACTGCTCTGACACTGTGTCTTGCACCACTATCCTGGGTTATGCTCATTGGAACAAGCACTGTGAAGGGGCAATGAATTTGCAGAATCAGACTCAGGGACAAGGGCACAGAGTATTTTTGAATACATCTCCTTGTCCCTTCAGTATTGTGCCAGAGGCATTTTGGCAGTCCTCAGCACTGGTTTCTGGAGGCAGAGGGATTCTCTGCAACCACAGCAGGAACAGACTTTTTCACCTCTTACCCTAGAACCAAACAACCTTCCTCTGGGCCTTATGAGAGCCACCCACTTGTGAAATGGTTGTGCAAAAGGGGCCCAAAAGGCAGGAGGAATTTGGATGCTATTCCAGCTCTAATGTAATAACAGAGGTGCTGCTCAGGAGTGATGTACTCTGTGTCCCTCAGTCCCTCCAAGATCCCAATTAATACAATTCCATTAACTTCGAAAGGTGTACTAAGTAGTAATGCTCTGGGCCATTAATTCTGACAACGTCAGCATGCTCTTGCTGTGACATTTCCCTTAATTAGTATTATAACCCACTACCTTGACTGCAAGCTTCACAGGTAATAATTCACACCCAAGTCCCCTATAAACAGAATTCTGTGTGCTCTCTGATAGAAATTGCACGTGGTAAAAAAAGGCACAGGAATACAGGATTTAAAATGTAAGGAAAAAGAAAAGGTGGGGGGTTAAAAGGTGTTGCCTGAGTTATTTTATCTCCAATGAGCATAACCTCAGTTACCCCCTAGGGGTCTGTTAGGCTCCAAAACTGACCATTTATGATGATCTTTAGAGATCCACCAAATGCAATAGACTCAATAAAGTGTCTCTGCATTACTTTAGTCTATAGCAAAGTCTAGGCATCTTGTAAAATCTTTATATGGGTTAGACTGAGCTCAAAAGGATTTGGTCTCTTGAAAATGAGAGGCAAGGTCCTCATCTACCCCAAAAACAGCCCCTGAACTGCTCAGACTGCTGCCAGAAATCCATATGACATGTATGACTTTGGTTCTGCCTCAAAGGGAACAAGGTGTTCCCTGGAGAAACAACCCTTAGGGGAGTTTTTTCAGTCTAGAATGGAGCAGGTACATATGCCATAGGAGAACATATACTTGAAAGAGGAAAAATAGAAACTATGCCAACTTTCCCATAATTTCTTCATTTCTGCTGTAATTTAAAACAACAAAAAAAATCTTACAGAAGGGAAGTGATGATAAATGGTACTCAAGAACATCATTGTAATAAGAAATAGGTGAGAACCACTGACACACAAGGGAAAAATCAGCCAAGGCCTGTCCAGGCACCCACGTACATGGTCTTCACAGCCCTCTCCTGCAAAAGTAGCAGCCAGAACTCCCATCTTACTACAATAACTATTTCTACAGGCCAAAGGATCAGGATACGTACCTTCACATTAGGATCCCTTAGACATATGAGCTTAACTCAGTTTCCCCCAAAACCTCTAAAACTTGAGAAGCACTCAGTACTGAAAACAGTTAGCAAAACTCATATCAGCCTAGGCAGCATTTTCTGAATGAGCCAACTGGAAGAAAGTGAGGAGAGAAAGAGCTGATGATGCCTTGTAATATCCAAGCTCTTGAGACAGACACAGTTTGGCCAGACGCTTTTGAAGGTCAAGTCTCCCAGAACATGCAGTGTTGCTAAAGGGCCAGATCTCAAGCAAGGCATGCTGGCAAGAGGACAATGATGCCTGTGGGTATGGGCCAAACAGCCATGCAGGAAGGTGTAAGCTGATGGAAGGACATGGATATTGAGTAAAGAAAGGAAACTTAAACAAAAGATACCATCTCCTTCAAAGACAGTGTGTTGGGGATTGAATCCAGAAAGTGACAGAGGTTGGGATACACAGTGTATCTCCTAATGCTCTCTCATCCTCCACCCAGACACCACAGATGTTCCTGGTAGCAATCCCTCTTGTAGCTAAATGAGATAACACGGATGGCTGAGAAATGCCAAAAACGTTGTTTCCAAATCACTAATTCCTTGTTTTTCCCGCTAAGACTGCCAAGAAGAGAGGCACTGGCTGCCAGTCAGAGTTTCTAAAGGCAACACTACTTCAGAAAGAATTCAGATGAGACCAAACAACTCATTTCCCCCTAGGAATTAATTTCCATCACCAGGGAGGAAATTGTAATCTGACTCTGCTGGTCTTTGACACTGAAGTCTGAGGATCCCAGTCTGATCTCTATCATACTCATGTAAATCAAGGCCTGCTTGTGCCACAGAGTCAGTGGCATTTCATTGCTGCAGTATTAATAAGGCCCCAGATATCACCTTCCCTGATGTGCACACAGAAAGGAGATGGAAGATACCTTGATTAAATTCACTGACATTTTCTTTACATGTGAGACTAGGCCAATTGCTAAAAGAAAGGAAGAAAAACTCTTGATGTCAAAGAGGAGGTCTGTGCTGGTGCAGGACCTGGAGCAGGTCTTCCCCATACTAGACCAGTGAAAATTCACTGGATGAGAGGTTAAGAGAAATGAGTAATGACATCAGTCCCCATCTCCCAACTCTTTGACACAGCACTTGGGTTTCACATTACCAGTGCAGTCTCCTGCCTTCCCTCCAGCTTCATGACCTATGAATGACATGGAGGAAGCACAGCAATGCTTGGAATCAGGCCCAGCAACCCTGCACTTCCCCTCCCATAGCACACAACCACAGCACACGAGCTCATTGGGGTGTTTGGACTGGGGCAGCATCCACCCCACCAGACTGACACCCCCACACACACCATCCTTCCTCCTTCCCACCAAGACTCTGAGAGCCTCAATGATTCTGGTCATTCTCCAGCTTTCTGCTAGAAACAGATTGAGGAACAGACCAGAAAAAAACCCAGCTTACTTGAAACACACCGAGTGTTACATTTTGATGAAGCATGATGGGTTTTGCAACCACCAAGGGAACAGTCATAAACATTCATTCCCACTAATGCAGTCATGAGCAGTTACTCTCAATGGATCTGAAAAGCAATACAAGACATAGGCCACCAGCAGGTTAAATGAAAAATAAGCAAAAGACATGGGCATAATCCAAATTATTGCTCCAATCCCACTGTGTTCAGTGCTAGAAACAACTCAAACAGAGGTTCAAGCCACAGGATTTCCAAACAGCTCCCTGACCCCTCGCACTTTAGGAAGGCTGAGACTGTCTTCTGTGGCTTGACTTTTAGTGCCTTTTTTTTTTTTTTCGCAGGGGCTGGTCCAAGTCTGTGGACTGTGCAGGCTGCAGGCTCCAAAAATCTGCTAAAACCACTCGACCTCTCCTTCCAAGTGTCAGGCCATTTCCCAGTGGGGCAGGCCATTTAATTGCACTCATGCTTAAAAAGAAAAAATTGTGCAGTTTTGTAAAAGTTCTCCTTCTACCATCTTCCGCTTGGGAGAGGAGAAAAGTAGAAGCATCTAAGGAGAATTGGCTCACCTTATTTAATGTGGGACTACCAGGTACCTCAGCATCACCAGTGGGTCAGATCTCTCATGGCTGATTAGAAAAACCTGCAGCAAATATCTATCCAAGCTCAATAACAGCTCCTGGTGAAAACCACCCATAAGCCTCAGGAACCTCAGCCTGGATTATGATGAAGAAGGCAAAGGCACAACTATACAATTTTCCAGATCTTTCTGGAAAAATCCTATCTGAAGGGAAGTGCCACTTGTTTCAGTCTCACATAGCCATCTCTGGAAGATGTTAGCTCTCATAAATTACTCACTATTAACAGAGAACCCAACACTATGAAAAAAAAAGGAGGAAATAATACAAGAGGTTTTTCTTGGTTCATGACTGGAACAGCTACTGTCATTTAAGTTTTATTAGGGAAGATTAAAAGGAGCCTTGGAGTGAAGCTGCTGTGATGAAGTGGTCCCAGGGTCTCTATAACCATGATTGGCACCATACTGATGTGTCAGCCTGACAAAGTTATGACAGCTATTGCACTGGCCCTAAAACAGACCCTTCTGCCTGAGGCAAAATAATAAAAATGGGAAAGAAACCTTCAGAATGAAGGAAAACTCAATCCACCTGGGCACAGAGATAGACATTTGCCTCAGCTTCATGGGTTTTTTGGAGGTGACATGAAGTAGACAATCAGTACTGCTAAATCTGTACATGGATGATTCTTCTCATAAATATCTTTGTATTCCAGCCTGTAAGTAAGGTTTGGTGTATGGCTGGTCCACACCTGCCCTCCCCTAAGGAAGCAGAGCCCCTAGGACCCAGGAGGGAGCAGGATGAGGAGCTTCTCAGTGGTTCATAACAGCATCTGCCTTGCTCATCCTGGCTGTTTCTGGCCCTGCAAACAGCTCTGTGAGGCAGACTCAGCACTTGCTAAGTTGGGCATCTGGTTTTACACCCATCTTCACCCTCAGCCGCAGGAAAGGAACAACAACAAAGGGTCCTTGGCTGGTGCCATCACTCTGAACTGTTCTGGAGTCAGCAGTCACTTGGAAGTCACAAATGCCTCTCTCCACACTGCCAGCCCCTGACAGTGCAGGCACAAATATCTCAATTTCTGCAGGCTGCTGCCTTTGAAACCTCTGCCTGCCCTCCAGGTGCATTTTGACACACGCAACTACTCGCTGACTGCGTTACACCACACACCCAGGCGCTATCTCCGGCCTCAAGAGACACTGCCTGCACAAGCACAGCTGACAAACAGGAGCATAATGAGCCCTTCTCACCACCCTGACGCTGAAGGTGAGATCCCTTTTTAATAACAGGGTAGTTGGAAGGATTTATAAGCTCTGGTTGTCTCAATACACAAATGACAGCATCAATCAGAGACAGACAGCGGAGGAGGAAAGCAATATACCTGTTAGGTGAGGGGAATGCTGATGTAAGGTACAGGCAGCCAGGCTGGGACTGCCAGGAGCTGAGGTATTTGCCTGAACCCTCCTAGCTGGCAAGAGGCATGGAGCTAGAAGTGAAAGAAAAATTGCATTCTGCATCCCAAGCAGGTCTGAATTGTATTTTAGGATAGACTGAGTCCCTTTGGTTCCATCCCTTCCTGTCTCAGGGACTCCATGCTGCTTACACAAAGTCACAGGACCTCACAGGCCAAAGAAGAGGTTTCTCTGAGGTCTGTTTGCACACCACAGTCCCTCACTGCTGCAGATGTGGTAGATGCAGAATGCAGACCACTGCTAACTGAAGCCCCTGTGAGTCCTCTGCTCATTTACAGGCCAAACACACCAGGTAAAATCCATTTCTTGTTCAGAGGCTGGAAAACCAGAGGAAGTCATGTTGCAGTAACTGCACTCCTTAAAGACACCTTGAGTAAAGAACAGCACTTAAAGGGAACCAAAGGTGGGCGAGCAGATGGGTAATCCCATGTTGCAGTAAGAACAACCTGAACAACACTGCACATGCATTCAGACTGTCTGGGGAACTAAGTGATCTACCACTGGAGTCAGCTGGCAACCCACAGTACATCTGCACTGGCCCATCACCCTTTCTGTCCCTACACATGGGAGGGGGACAGCTGTAGTACCAACGAGAGAGATATTGTACAAGAACAAGGCAGATGGTGCCCTGAAACAGGGCACAAGGCTGGAGGGATTGTTTGTTTTCACAGTGTTTGATCTGCAAAGCCTAAGCAGAAAGGGAGCCTGCCCATCCAGTGGGGTTATTTTAATTCAGATTAACCCAGAGAGACTTTTTAATTTGAGGAGGGTCAGGGCTTCAGCTTGCTCTGTGCTCACTTGGTTATTTCACTAATAATACCTAATACAGTTTGAAAGGAAACTTATGTTCATGTATTTTCAAAGATTTCTAGCAGGCCTTCTGGGCAATGCTCCCAATTTAGAATTTATCTGGAAATGAGAGAAACCTATTGAGTTGAAGTTTAATTGTCCTATTCCATTAGATACTGCACATATATGAACACACTGCAGAGTAAATCCTGAATTTCACTCCTGTGGATGTTCTACTGAAACAAGTATGGGGTAGAAAATGGGTTACCAACCCAACAGAGATTTTTGCAACTTTGAAAAATCCCATTTTAAAATAAAAACAAAGACTCTCAAGTCCTTTTCTGAAAGAAATGCATGTGTACCCCAGTGGTGAGGCGCTATCAACTGGGAGAGGGTGAGACTCTGCAAGCCCAGGTTGACTTTTCAGCAGGTGTCCTCCAAGCAGGCATGCCATCATCTCTGCTGCTGGAGCTTCTTCACTCTGCATAAACATCACAGCTTCAACCAGTGAGTCGAACCCAGCTTCCTCAGGGCTAATGCATATTTCTCTTCTACAAAGCAGAACTGTTTCAATAGGGTGAATTGATAAAAACTTGACCCAAAAAACCCAGCCTGGTACACAAAGCTGGAATACATTCATCCAAACTCACATTCTGCATTCTCTCTCAGCTCCTGCTGTCCTGTTAACTCCCATGCTCTGCACTGCAATAGAGCATGCAATCATTTCTCTCTATCTCCTTGATCCAAGTAGAGTTTAATCAAAACCACCCCCTTTTGAGAACTATTTTCTGAACAAAATTATTTCATCAAAATATTGTCAGCCATTTCAAGTACAACAGCTCAAAACTATTTCTTGCCTTGTGCCTAGTCTGCAATTTAGAAAATCAATGGGAAATCTTTGCCTTTGTCACTAGCTACAGTGAGAACCTTTGCCATGCAGACACTCCCTTCTTTTCATGTCCTTTGAACAACACTTCTGCCTCCAGCTTCTCTTTGTGCCCAGGCACTCTGCAGATACACTCAAGAGCCAAGTCAGCAACTCATTCATGGGACAGACGAGGCAGAATAAAAAGAATGCTGAAAATATACCTCTCTTGCAGAAGGGAAAGCTGAAGTCTGTCGTTCTGCAGGGCAAACTAAGCAAGTAACAAAGACCCTCGCTTTCCTCTGGTGACAGCCCCGGCGAATTACAGCCCCAGGACGCCAGCTGGGAGTGCAGAAGCACACTGTGCCCCATTGGGCTAACAGAGCAAACTGCCAAAATGGCAAGGGACGGAGAACGCTCCCTGCGCTCTGCCCTCTGCAGCTGACCTTCCTTCCATACCCCGCTCCATCCCCCGGCACAGGAGAGCCTGCCCTGCGCCTCCCGTGTGCCAGCACACACCGGGCCGGGGCTGACGGCCGGGCTTTAGCTTGGCTTTCAGTGCCGCTGCCTGGCCAGCCCCGGGACTGGCGTGTGCTCCGCGCCTGCCCGCTGCAGCAGTGGTGTCACTCACGGGCTGTCCTGCCTGCAGAGCTCATCCCGAGTCACTGCTGCGTCAGGGACACACAGGATGCCATCCGGCACGTACGGGAGAACGCTTCTTCATTGGCATCCACATTTGATGGATAAGCCAGGCTTTAAGATGATGTTATACATGTCTTCCAGATATTTTATCGCTCCTGACCCTTATTAATCAAGTCCTTACAGAAGGACCCCTCAATTTCCCCATCAGCACATTCAAATATAAACATCTATAGTCACCAAGTTCAGTCCCTCAGTTTCAAGGGGGAAAAAAAAAACCAACAAAAACACCTCCCCTCAAAAAAAAACCAAAAAACCCCCAAACAAACAAACAAACAAAAAACCAAACCCCACAAAAACAGTGTTTCCCAATATAAAGACTTCACAGTCACCACCAAATCTTGGGGCACAGCTGCAGCAGTTTCTGTCTTGTCCTCCAGGGCTTTAGGGCTCGTTACCAAACTAAGAGATAGATGGGGTTTGTCTGTAAGGAGCTTTTTCCCATGAGACAATCTATCTGCAGTTCAAACAGATTAGAACACAGCAGGGACACAACACAACTGAAAACAGCCTGAGTCTGGCACTGTTCATCTCAGCAAGCAGGGCTCCCTCCCAATGTCCTGCAGTCACACCAAGCTGTGTGTCAGAGGTATGTAGAGGATGGTGATGCTGAGCACTTCCTCCTCAAGGAAGAAAGGAAGGCAGCCCCTTTTAGGGGCTCTCTCCGTATCCTAAAGCCCATCTGCAGGACACAGTCATCAGTTTCAAATTTTTCTTTGGAAACTGCTATCACTCCACTGTGTTCTTCACTGAGGTGCAAGGCAAATTCTTCCTGCAGGTGGGAGCAGCAGCAAACTGTAACTCTAAGATAAGAAAAGTGTCAGGGAGTCCTCTCATTAGTCCAGGTTTATCAGGATGAGGACATGGAGCTTTGAATTATGGCTGAGAAATTATCATAACCCATAAATTAGTCTGACCTCAGACAGTTCAAGGCTTTTATTCAGGCTTTTTCAGTCAACTCTGAGCCCTTCCCTCCTCCAAGCCACCCTACAGGTCCCATTTTTCTTCCTAGAAATTGCAGTGATTTAAATAAACATCACTTTCCACAAAATGTGTCACATTTTATTCTGAGGCTGTCAGAAAAACCCTTCCTTGAAAAAGTTCTCTGTCTTCATTTTTGCCCAAAACAACTCACTGAACTCAACCCAGACTCACAAATAATTTTACTCTGCAAAACTGTATTTTTCTGTGAATTCATATTCCTCAAAAGGCATTTCTGCCTATGCTAATCACCTCTACCACTTTCTTCTTTGATGTGGTAAATAATAAAAGACAACTGAACAAAACACTCCTTTACTGCTACACAAGTAGCACACCAAATTTTTCATGTCAGAAACAGGCTTCTCAGACTTTCAGAGACATGAAGTTACTCCAGAGAGAAGAAATTACTTGCCAACAGTCACACCAAGCCAATGGCAATGCAAAAGTGGCCCCTTGCATTGCAACTCTGCTTGAACCACAAAACACCCTAGAGAGGAGGAGATTTATTTCTACAGTTTCGTGTTTTTCAACAGAAGCACCACCACAGGGGTTCCTGCGAGGAACAGTCATCAGTAGAAATGCTTTCTGGTGCCTAAAAGAACCAGATAAAACAACTGCATTGTGCAAGGTGTCATCCCCACATCTAGTGAGAGACAGGCATTGGAGCAGAGGGCTTGCAGTCCGGGAAGAGGCAGAGGGGTGGGATGGAAGTGCTAGTCCCTTCCAAAGGCACAGGAGCAGCGACCCCACTATATTCATTATGCATTCCACAGCAGCATACCCAAAGCTTTTCTAGGCCAGACTTTCTTCATCAGTATATATTCGCCAAGAAATGCAATTCACTTGTGTAAATCTCCCATTTCTCACTGGTTACTTGGTTGCCTCACTCACTGAAGACCATCTCCTTCCACGCAGAGTAGCAGTTATCAGGGCAAGGATGCACTGATGAGATTTCTTTTTGATCCAAGACCTCTCGAGGCCGACCCTGAGTAAACTGAGGGAACAAGGATGCAGTGCCCCATGCCTCTTCGTAACTCCTACAGCTCTGTGAAATCTCAGCATGATTGCTAAATCCCTGTCCCCAGAACCCCACCTTCAGTCAATGCTTAGCAATGACTGCGCGTTACGCCCTCCTCCTTGAGAGCCATTCGGAAGGTTCTTAAGCGCAAATAAGAAGATCCCAACTGAACACCTCCACAGACTCTGCGGGCATGACTGCACACATAGGCACAGGTCCCACCAGTCCCATGCTCTGACCTGCCTGGCACAAGCCCAATCCTGCCCGGAAACAGGGAGCAGGGGGAGCGCAGCACTGCCGGCCCTGGCTCGGGGCAGGCTGCGGGTACTTACCCAGCCCTCAGAACGCGTGTCTGACGGGCGGTGCGCCGGCACTGCACAGTCCTCCACCTTCGCCCAGGAAAAGCGCCCTTACCGTGGCTTCCCGACACCAATGAGATTGGTACATCTTCTTTCGTGTGTTCTCATAGTTAGCATTCTACTGGGCAGAACGAGTCCAAGGCCTCCCGAGGCCACGAGGCCTGCATGGCACAGGCTGCCTCGTGCACAGCCCTCCCACGCCAGAGCCGGCACTCGGCCCCCAGCGCCTTCTTCCGCAGCTGGCAAAGCACCTGGGGCCGCGCTGGAGCCTTGCCCCGAGCTGAGCGGGCTGAGAAACACCAGTTTGAAAGGGACAAAGGCCCGGGTTACCAAGTGAGGAAGGGAAAGGGAACACAGATAACACAGAACAACATTGAGGGTTTTTCTGAGTGGCCGCCTCTCCTCCAAGCTGCTGGCAGGCCGGCGGGGCTCGCAGGCTGGGGGAATCTGGTAGTTCTTCGACCACCGACTGCCCTCGGATGTGCCCTCGCAGCCGCGGTGCGGTGTTTCCCAGCCGGGCTGTGCCCCCTCAGCCGTGCCCAGGAGGTGGCGCCGGCCCCTCGGCCATGGCCGGCCAGCCGCACCTGCGGGGCGCGGAGCCACGGCGCACGGGGAAATCCGCCCTGTCCCCGGCCTGTCCCCGGCCCGCGGGAACGCCCAGAGCAGGGCTCCCCTGCCACGGGAACACGGGGCTCGGGAACGGGAGTGGATGGGGTCACCCGGCAGGGAAACATCAGGTTTTTCACAGCCTGCAGCGGGCAGGGTTTAGCAGAGGCCTGAGGAGACCCGGGCATTTGCTGCTGGAGAAGTTTCGGAGCACCAGCAGGGAGCGGCCCAGGGCCCCCGCGGGTGCCAGGACCTGCGGCCAGGACAGTGTTTATCTTTGCTCTGGGCCGGGCTCTCAGCACTTTCCCTGCCGCTCTCATCAGTCGTCACTACCTTCAAATCTTTAAACTGCTGCTGAGCCGTTGCAAAACAGCTTCAGTGCCAACCTGGTTCTCTCAGGCTATGTCAGGAGTTCTGTAAGGGTGACTATGGGATGAGGTGCTTGCAGCAGATCTTGGGGATTTCCCTCTTACAAGCAACAAAAATGTAGAGTAAAATCATACAGCCATTAAGGTTGGAGGTCTAAGGTCACCGAGTCCAGCTGTTAAACCAGCACCACTGAATCACGTCCCAAAATGCCACGTCCACACGCCTTTTGAACACTTCTAGGGATGGTGATTTCACCACTTTCCTGAGAAGCCTGTTCCAATGCCTGACCACCCTTTCAGTGAAGAAATTGTCCCCAGTATCCAACCTAAACATCCCCTGGCACAACACAGGGCCATTTCCTCTAATCCTGTCCCTTCTTACTTGAGAGAAGAAACCAACCTCCACCTGGTTACAGCCTCCCTTCAGGTTGTTTGCAGAGAGCAAGAAGGTCCCCCGGGAGCCTCTTTCTCTCCAGGCTAAAGTTAAGAGTTTTTACATGTCTGTTTGTTTTGAAGATGTTTTTCTTTCAAGGCTTCTCTTGGAAAGGCAGTCCTTGGAACCCATGGCAATCTCTGGTGGAACCGAGGAAGAAAATAGTTTCCCTTCAGGATTTACTCTCATCTCACCCATATGTAGACATACATGTGTAAATCATCATCAAGGTCTAATTTCTCAGCAGTGTTAAGCAACACCACAAGATGAACTGAAACATCAAGACTGCTTTTAAGAAGGAAGCTGGAGATCCCAAATATGGCATTCTTCAAATATAACAATACTTTGGGCAACTCCTGACTCTGGCACCTGGCCCTGCATGCCAAGGCTTGTTATCCCCACTGGAGGAGCAAGGCAGGGGAAGGCCCTTGAGTAGGAATTTGGGAGAAGCAGGGTAGCAAAGCTTACAGTTGTGGATCAATGTGACCTGGCAGGGAATCGAGCCCACCACATACGGGCACATGCAGCTGCCATCTGAGCGTACAACTGTTGCCAGAGTTCTCCCAGGGAAAACGTTTCAACCTCCACTCTTATTTGTCTTTCTTTTTTCTGTCAATGCTAGCAGTTCTCTTCTAGGTGCCCAATTCTCAGTGTCCTGGTTAGAGGATCTAGTAGCACCCAGGAAATCATTAAGAAATCCATTAGTAAAACATTTTGCTCTGGACTGCTCCATGGATTAACTGTGGGAAACCCTCTGAGCTCTCTGAGTTCTGTTTGACACCAGTACCAGCTCTCATGGGGCTGTTTCCCATCCCAAGCCCCAGAGGTTCTGTCCACTCTCAGTCTGAGGCTGTGGAAAAGTGGTCTGCCTTCCTTGGCAAACTGGCTGCACAAAAAGAAAACCATGCAGCATGTAAAAATAACAGATTTGAGAAAATTGTGGGAAGAGACCCCAAACCAAATGGTTTCAGATTTCCTTGCAAACCACAATCCAAGGAGTCAAACTATTCCCAAACACAGCACCATATCTTGCCTTGCACACAAATGCCACAAACTGCTCCTCCAATGCCATGTGCTGAAACACCAGTTTTAAGGAAAGTTATATATGCATGTCACCAGTATTTGACTATAGCTCTTTGGGAAAAGACAAGCTCCTGGAAAACTGTATCTGGAGGAACTGAAGCTTAAGCAAAGTTTTGCCCAGAGAGGGTACAAACAAATGTTGGGGGTCAGTCTGATCAAATAGGTTGAACTATTCAGCATGCCAAGTTTAGGCTTTTGGAAATCTACAAGCATATGAAATACAAGCACATTTACTGGGATGTCCTCTTATTGCAAATAAAAATAAAAAAAAGAAAATCTGAGGAGTAGCTCTAGCTCAACCTGTGTCCGGGCACCAAAACCTCCAGGAGAGTGGATGCACCCAGGGCCTTTACTCTCTTCCCACTGACAGTGCAGCTGTGCTAGTGCATGGGGATGAATGGTCCTGCTGGTAATCAGTAGAAGAGTGAAGTGCAGAAAGACCAAACCACACCAATCATTAAAAATAAGAACAGGGACTGCAGACATCACTGTGCATTTATTGAATCCTCCTGGGAATTCTTTTCCCTGCCCTGAAGAAAGCCACTTGGATATTTGTAAATTCAAGTTGTCATTTAAATCAGATGGAAGTCAATTGGAATTTTACAAATAATTTAAATAATGGTCCAAATTTAAACCCCATGTTCCTACTCAAGGGCATTTAAAGGCATTGTAAATGAAAAATTAAATTTATCAACCATTTCTTCCTTGCACTGAACAAGTGGCCTTCACTGAACAACTGCTGCATAAGAATTGTCTTTATCTTGCTGAAGCTGAGACCAGAACCTAAAGTACCAAATGCTCTTTCTTCAGAGTTATCTGTATCTCAGTACACACACAGACACAAAGGAGAGTTAACAGCAGGCCTTGCCAACACAGGAGTTTATCTTAACACAGTTAATGCATTACCAGCTAATTCCTGGAAATTCAAAGCAGCCAGGTCTCAGACCCCACTCACACGTGTTGTTTGTGATAAGAAGCCACAGTTTTGTATTTCTGCATCTGTTTGTTAGCGTGACTGAACAGGTAAGCTGCTTTACTGCTAAAGGTGCCCTGACCATCTTGTTTCCTCTGAGCCCTGGGTCAGCCTGCTGCTCCAAGGAGTTATTTTGGCACTGCTGGTTGCTAGCAAACAGCCATCACACTTTAGTCTGGGGGAGGCTGCACCGTGATGGGGGATACATAAATTTTACACTGTCCATACAGGGCCTCACAATTAAATATTTAATTGTATCATACCCTGAAAGCCCAAATAAAGCCATTTGAGAAAGCAGTGCTCTAATTTCCAGTTGTTTTGTTGTTCAAGAGCTAGAAATGTTAAAAGCGGGAACAAAGGTTTAGTCAGACAAATGTCTCTCTGTAAATTGCCAGAGATACACAATTAGTACTAAACTGTCATTAACCCTGCATACAGCTTTACAAAGCAGAGTATAAAGTAATCTGAAATTGTGTCCTTGCCAGTTTCATCAGGGCTTGCCTTTTCAATACGAAGACACCAATTGTTTGAAACAGCTCCCTAATGAGTCATTTTGGGCCACACGTATATTGTTTCTGCCTCAAGGGATTTGACTGTCAGATGCAACAGCAACAATGATATATTCCTGGTTTGCATTTTATCACTGATTTTGTGATGTCTTTGTCTAAATCCAGACAGATCCAGGCCTGGGATATCATTTTGGCAGGGTGACCCAGGAGCAGAGTTAAGATGTTTCTGCACCTTTCACCACCACCTTGAGCTTTAACACAGCCAGATCCATTTCCTTCAGGACAAATTGAGAGCAATACTTGCCTGTTGCTGGGGTGGGTTAGTCAGCACAGCCTCGCCTAATCCTACTCACCCACCCTTTGTTTGTGACTCAAACATTTCCACTTTATGATTTTTCTTTCCTCATGGACAGTAGTGCTGGAGGCTGGGAGACCATGCAGCTGGGTGGGTTATGTCCTGACAGGACTGTGAGCTTGGATGTGTGACTAATTCAGACCCAGAGGGAAAAGGGCTACCTGGTGTGGTTCCCAAGGCTTGTCTCCCTTCTAAGATGGTCTTTATGCTTTGAAACTGGCACCTTTTAAGGAAGGCTGGGCCTCATTCCTTTGTCAGACAAGACATAGTAATGACGTAAAATACTCTTGCATCAACCTGAACAATATAGAATAGCTATGTGAAGAGTAGAGTGAGAGAATATGGCATAAATACTCTCTTGCATGAGAAGGGAGGAGGGAAGCTCATGCTAGCATGGTTGAAAAGAAACTTGTGAGGGCAAGTGGTTTGATTTCACTGGAACTGGGCTTATGGCAGTCTGGGAACACTGTAGTAGCACAACAAGCTGATTGAGGGTTAAATTGTGTGCCTCTGTCACCTGAGCAGAGTCCAGCAGTGAGGATCCCTGCTGTTGAGCCACTGCACTACCTGGAACAGTCACCTCACCTTATTGTGGGATGACCAAACTGTTTCCCTCCCTGATGAGCACCTTGTCACTATCCCTGTAAACTGGAAAGCCGTGAGAAATGCCAAGGCAAGCAAGCTTGAAATTACAGTTTTCATTTAGCTTGAAAAACGAATTTACCATCTGTACAGCCCATCCTTCTTGTCAAAGAAGCACAAGGTGAAGAAAACACAGCTGTGAGGCAGCCTCTTGCAGCTGAGCATCTCTATCAGGAGGTCTCTGTGTGGTGTGAGCTGCTGATAAGACCCAGGAGACCCACAGCTACCACACAGCAGGGAGCAGTTTGTAGCCTCAGCACTTCCAGCAACAAATGCACCTGCCTGGGTGTTGCTCTGAAAATCCCAGGAAGCATCAGATCAATCCATGATTGCCTTCACACACATCCCATGGACACTGGCTGTTTGTCAGCATCCCATCACAGAGCTGCTCCCACTGAAGACCAGATGAAGTTACCTGGCAGTAATTGTTCTCCTGAACAGCACAGACAATCTCACACATATTTTTGTTGAGTTTAGGCAGATTTGTGCAGCATGAGCATGTACTCTTTCTGCAATGGAGGTGAATTGGATCAAAGGCTCTGATGTAACATGGTAGATTCTTTGGCTTGCTCAGCTCAGATCTGAATTATAAATATGGGCAACACATTATTAAAATTTTAACAAGTTTCTCGTGGGGCCCTCAGTTATTCACCTGTGAGTAGCTGTTGTTTCATCACCAGGAGGGAGTCAAATGGAAAATACAAAGGCAGGGATGAGTTCTAATCTTTTAGTAGTCAGTTTGTTTTACAAATTAATGGGGATAAAAAGTCCCCGCTAAGTTCAGTACACTCCTTCCAGGTGGTACTTTCTAAAATGTAGTCATTGTGGAAAGAACTTCTTAAATAGCTTAACGGTCTTGCATCCTCAGTTAAACATAGCCACAGCCACTGATCAGCACTGTCCTTGACAAACACCTTGACAAACACCATGTTGGCGAAGGCTACTAGGCAAAGTCTGGCTTGCAAGGGGAGAAAGAGCTAAAATAAGGGAATAACACAAGTGTAGCTGATAATCTGCATGAAGTTTTCCCCACCTGCATTCAGGTCACATTTTGGCAAATATTTTTGATGACCAGCATTTCTTTAAAAATGCAGTTATGTTAAAATGTTAGCTAAATGTCAACTTTCACACATGGGGGGAAAAAAGAAACCAGAAAAAAACCCCAAAAGCAGCATTGGTCATTGTGCAGCATGAAAGTTATTCCACACTCTGGTGGGAGAGGATCATAAGGCACATAAACATTTCCAGCAGAATCACTGAAGGACAGGTAATTCCAAAATAGTTTTTTGTGCCCTCATTGCAGTGAACTGGCACAAACGTGTTTTTATTTGAAGTGGGAATCTCAATCAGACATTGGCCTTTAAAACAGCCTTAGCTTTTAGGAACATTTCACAGTGGTAGATTTTTTAATACTACTATAAACACTTGGATTAAAACTCTGGTAAAAGCCTAAATCTTTTCATAAGTTGGCAATGTGCAGAGAGTCAGGTGTAAAAAAGGTAGTGGGATGAGTTGCTATTTTCATGCTGCAACCAGCTCTCGTGTCTCTCTGGGAGCTGCATAGGAGGATGTCCATGAGCATTTATTCCAAAAGTTGTAGCAATGAAAAGGCACAAGGAAAAAGGGGGGTCTGCAGTGTTTATTGGAAATTCAGCACATCATAGAAAAGGTGCATCCAATTAGGTGAGCTCAAGTTTAATTCTGCTGGTTGCTAAAAGGAAGCCATTGTGCAACTGTTTTGCAAGAGCACTGAAACTGGTAGAACAAGATACACAGCATGTGGAAGTGAAACTAAAGATATTAAAGAAGAGTTTAGGTTGCTGTTGGGTCTTCTTTAATTACCTTTTTAAGACACTCCACTTTTCTTTAAACTTTAAATAACAGCATGAAGAAGGCCTCATCTCTTAGACGGAGCAAGTAATCCTCTGTCATGCGTAAGCACTTCGGAGAACAAGCCAAGCTGTCAGCTCATAGGAGATGAGAGATGGAGAACAGGTTCTGTAACAAGGGCCCCTGTTCAAAGCTAGTCAAGAGAGGTCTCAGCAGCTAATTCACCAGGCATGTGTTGTACATCAACAAAGCCTTCTCTGTTGAATGAAAGGCTCCTTCATCTTTGCCTCCAACCTCCATTCCTTCCTCACCACAGCAGAGGGATTTGCTTTTGAGAGAAGGAAAATCTGAGAACATACTCATTTCTTCTATGGATTCAGAAAACCTCAGAAACAACTAGAGCCCAAGCCCTAGCTGTCCCAGCAGATGTGGCTCTGTTTTTACACAAACCCTGTATGAAGTTGGGATTTCTGCTTTGGAGCTGAGTAGTTCTCCATGCAAATACAAACCTTGAGTTCTGAGTCTGCTCTTCAGGAGCTTTTCTTCATTATGAGAATCTGCAAGTGGGGAAATAAACCCCACAGTAACAAATGCTTTAGAGATTTCCATTACTTCAGCCCACTCCTGTGCATATATCTGGTAAGGAAGGAGCTGCTGCCTTGGGATGCTACTGCTAACCAGTTAACCAGGAAAAGCTGTTAACTCTAGTCTAATTGAACTGGGCAGAGTAATAGCTGAGACACAGAAGCCTTTCTATGCTCCCTCAGATGTGGATAACTACTTAGATTTGAAGTCTAAACTGTGAAAGACATTATCATTTCTCACTTTTTTCTCGTTTCAGCACACCTTCACCTTCTTATTGCATTTCCCCTACATCTGTCAAAGCTGCAGGAATGTATATTTTAACAATATTCAAAGTTCTTTTTCCTTATTCTTCTTTTTACATGTCTTCAAAAAGCTGGTCTGAAACCCATATGTATCAAGACTGTCCTCAGCATCTTATGTGGTTGGCTGAATGGCCTCAAAAAGTGGTGAGAGGAGGAAATCACATGTACTGCAAGCATTTGGCCTAGCAACCATCATGGCCAAAGTTATCTTCTCTTTCTTCCTCTGAGCTCCTTCGTTTCTGTCCAGTTTATGCATCCTCATCTCTTCTGTTTAAGGAGGATTCAACTGTCTGCTTGGCTGTGCTCAGAAACCTTCCTGTAGAAATTCTAAAGAAAATAAAGAGTTGGCCAGAAATTATACAATTTTTGTGGATCAACATCTTGAGTACCTAATCAAATTATTATCTGAGATGAACTGTTCATATTTGGTTTCCCAGAAATCAGTCAGGAAAGACTCAACAAATAATTTTTCCTAAAAATACTGTGATTCTGTTCTTAAGGTGATGCACTATATTTTAGCACAGAAGTGACTTAGTAAAGTCCTTTAATCTTAAAAATTATTATACCCTGCTTCAGAAAACTCCAAGTATATGGCAATCCCAGTGTTAATCATGGAATACAGTGGTGCCAGAGCTACCCTGAAGAAATGACCCCAGCCTCTCCACGTGCCCCAGGGCAGGATTCATGAAAAACAAGAGTAGGACAGAGTTCTTAAAAACACTGGAAGCTGCCAGGCAAGGTAGGTACAACTGGTAAGCACACATAATCCCTATTTCAGGAATTAATGGGGGTTGAATACCATAACCTTGCAGTAGTTACCAGACAAATTGTGCTTGTACCAGGTGCCATGCAGAGAGAAGGGGCAAGTGACCTGCAGCTGAAGCACTGAAGACTAAAAATTCTCAAGTTTTCAGCTGCATTGGGAAGGTATTTTTGATTTATCAGTATCAGTGATAAGCAGCTGTTCTTCAAATCCAAAACATACACGATAGCTTCATTATAATGTCACAGAAAAATATATAATGTCTCAAAATATTATTCTAATGTATCTGCTGCTTAGAGATACACACATAAATGCTTTAAATCTCTGGATGTAAAGACAAAACAACCGAAAGAAATAAGATAGAGCCAGATATATTTCAAATCATTTTGAAAGAGGTGCTCAGAGGTTGTAGGAACAGTGGTCATGGAACTTGCAGCTGTTACTGATTTTATTACTTTCTAGTTAAATTGATATCACATGAATAAAACTGGTTTTAAGGGAGAATAGAATTTTCAAATCAGGGTCCAAAAAAAAGAAATTTGCTTTAAAATCTCAATGCAATCCCCTTCTCACTTGTGCCATTTGAGAACAACCTACAGTAGGAGATATGGAGGCTCAGCACTACTCAGGGGCACACAAACCCCAGCCTTAGGGGTGGAAATGCCCCCTGTAAGTCAGAAATGAGACCCTTGCCAAGTCCTCTGCATGAGAAGAGGCTGAACAAGCTCCTTAGCTCACCTGCTGATGTTTGACAAGTACAGGGATAAGGGGGAGCCAATCACATATGTTTGGGCTGGAAATGGCATGCAGAGCTTTATTCTTTAATGCATTTACATGTTATCTTTTTCCCCTTATGTCTCCAAGAACTGTTAGAGAATCTTATTTCTGGTCATGTTACTTAAAGGGAAGCTCTGTACAACATACTATACAAAAGCTTCAGTAACATTCTTCCCTTCCTAGAAAGCTTTCAACCCAAAGATAGCACAGGCTTACTTACAGTCCTGAGACCAAGGAACCTGGAAATCTGCTTTACTGCCTGAGCTATATTTAAGCACCTATATACATGTGAGCACAGTTATATACAGACTGCACTCAACAGTTCTATCACTGAAGGAGTGATCATAATCCATGAGTCCATGTGCTCTGCATGATTTAAGTTGTGGCCTCCTCAGTGCTTCCACTCACCTGCTCACTCTGTACACCCTGAATGCCCTGTTATCCAGGAAAAATAGAAGCATTCTGGTTGGAATTAGAATTTAGCATCATCCTAAGGGAAGGCTATGATGCAAATGAACCACTGGGGACAGAGGCAAGGCAAAGAGAAGACATTTCAGCTCAGGACACTTTATTATCATAGACCCCTTTATTTAGCACACAGGGCTGTTCCTTATTTCCAAGGAACAGCATCTCAGCTCCTCACACTGTCCTAATTGACTTTATCAGCAGCACGTGCCAAGAGCCAGGTACTCTGCTAGACTTGCCACACCAACAGCTAGGATCTACAGGAGACCTCAATCCACTTTCCCTCAAGAGTTTCAAATGTCTTACAGGGGTTATTACATAGCATCCTTCCTCAAGGTTGTGCATTAGCCCTTTTCTAACAAACACCTGCTTGCCCATGGCGATTAAGTTGAGTTTTTTCCTTTGAGTACAAACACAAGAACATTTTGCTTCTTATGATACCAACTTTAGGAAGCCAGAAGATTAACGAGCTGTGACTTGGTGCAGAGCACAAGGTATGGAAGAGCTGGAAAGCAGCATTTCCCATATTTCATTTAATTTCCCATATTTCACTGGGCTGATAGAGCAGAGTTCAGAGAATAAGCTCCTCTAGTACCATCTATTGTATACATTCACTGAGTGTGCAGTTTTTTCCATGTCTGCACATTCAGGCTGACGTATGGGATTCAATCCTCACAGTTTAGACACAGAACTGTGACCCAATCACTGCAATCCAGAAAAGGAGACTTCTGTGCAGACTTCTGTGCAAGACTGAGCAGATTTATCTTGTCAGAACTCACCCTACAGACATTTGCTACTATTACAAAACTCTTAAATAGTGAATAGCAGGATGAAATTTGGAGTCTGATCCTCAGTTCTTCAGGTCTTGAAGTATAATTTCAAATGAGGAAAAAGTAAGACCTTTTCTTGTCTAATATACTACTTGTCTAATATATTACTTCCCAGTGGCATTTGGATGTAATCTGTAATAAACATTCAGTTGCACCACCATAAACTTTTGGCAAGCTTACTAAAGGTCACCTCAGTGGAACAAAAGCAACGAACACTGGAGTCTTGTAGACAGGATGGAGAGTCCTTATTAGCTACTATTTCACTGCTTTATTTCTTTGCCTGGCCCCTTCACTGGCATGACTACTTAAGGCAGAAAATTGAATTCTTAACCAGTAAACACAGAATATGATGCATGAAAATGATAAACATTTGCTTTATTAAATTACTTTTATACTTCTACAAAGAAAATTTCTGATTTCCATTACAGAATTAAATGAAGGAAATTCATTGCTGTCTCTGCAGTTACCTAAATTTAGATACAAAAAGGTTGTAAAAAGATCGCCTTATTTAAATTACACAAAACAGGCAGAGAATAGACAGGTTCCCTTAGGAATCTTGAGGCTCAGAAATATAAAGTCCCATTATACAATGAAATTAAGAATTCAGCAATGTGTTGAACAATTGTAAACTGTAACTGCACTAGTGGACCACATTATTCAGCAGTTTCCTTAAAGGTTTGAACTGTGAACTGAACAAAAAGTGTAGCTGACACAGCAGACCTCATTTAGTTGTTCTCCCTTTCACTCCCTCCAAGTCAAAGTTGTGAGGTCAGCATTTAAATGATAGGAAGGAAACTTGCCTCCATAAATATCAGAAATTTCTCCATTCCATAGCTATTTATATAAAGTAACTTGTTGTTACAAATCAGTTTCAAGTAAAACAGGTGGCTGAGGCAAAAATAATCAAAATCAGATCATACACAATTTTACTGTAAATACAGTAATTTGAAAGAAACACATAACCATAGCACTGACAGGATATCAATGCTGCTGTATTATAGACATGATGTGTCAGTAGAAAATTAGGATGCCTATTATCAAAATTGAGGACATTCATTCCAGTCTCTGGTAATCTAATCTTAGTGCAAAACAGATGCTAAGACATATTTAGCAAAAAAAGGTGATACATTTAAGGCAAAAAAGTTGTTCAGTCATCACTATCGCTTCCAGATTCACTCAGCTGCAAGTCATTTCCTAGAAGAGAAAGAGTCAATATATTAGTCATTTTCAAGGAAATAATTTTCTTCTTTCAAGATATTCCCTTTCCCAATAAAGGCTTACAAAAGCTAATAGCAAACTGGTAAGGGGGCTGGACTAGATGATCTTTCAAGTCTCTTCTAACCCAAATTATTCTGTAATAAAAGAATAAGTAGGCATAGAACCAAACTCCCAGTGACAGAACCTTAGAGATACCACTTTTCTACAATTTTAAAATCTTGGCAAGGAACCATCAGCATATTTGCACAAGGGCATTTACTTAATATCACCAGATCACAAAAGACAACACCTAGCTATCTCTGCCACCCACATTTTTATGCTTCACAAGTGGAAAAACTGCTGGTGAATGCAGTTTTACGAAAAACAAGTTGTTGGGTTTTTTTGGAAACACATCTGAATGCTACTCAGCTGTGCTTCAAAACAAAGTGGTGTCTCAATCAAGAAGAGCAGCTCTTTGACATACCACTTAAAGATGTATCAGTGACCTACTATTTCAAACTGGTTTTGGAACAAGTGAGCAAACAAAACATCAAAAGCAATTTTACACAGCACTTTAATTTGGTGGCTCTCTCTATATATTTCAAAATGAGGAAGTAAAAAGGCTACACTGTGCTTGTTGTGAATGTCCATAAGCTCAGGGGGTGGAAGGAAGGGAATCTTCCCAGTATGACAGATAGCTAACAAAAAATACAGCAGCATGCTCTACACAATCTATATCATATCTAGCAACTTCCCACACGATTTGGGAGCCTGTTCCTACTGGTATGCTTTTACCCACACCTCCCTTGCCAATCAACCATTACAAAAAAACCCCCCAATAATCTCAGGCTGTGCAGAAATGGCCTAAAAACAAAAGAAAAATTACTGCAACTGAGAAAACTGAGTCAACACACTATTTTCATACGCCCTCTCCTCAGCTGCTGCACCCTTCATAGATCCCTCTTGCAGATGGGTGAAAAAGTAACCTCAAGTGGGTAAACCCCACAGGACATTCAGATTGGATCTTTTATTCTCAGGCATATCATTTCTGCCAGAACACTGGAGTCTTTAACATGGCTACATTTAGCCTTCCTTTGTTTTCCACTGTGTCATCAGTAAAGCTTAGAAAGTGGTACACACTTCTCTGTGACAACAAAAACACTTTATATAAGAAAAGAATAGGGAAGATGATTGTTTCCAGCAATCTTTAAAGTATTACTGTAGACAATTTTTGTTTCCAATCCTCTATATAGAAAAAAATTTTACAGCCATATTATTTTAAGGTAAAATTAAAACCAATTTAGAAAGAACAAAATCAAGTTATTTGTCAATAATTATTCAGAACAATGTAATACCCTGAAAGGTCTTTCAAGACAGAGAATGGTATCAGAAAATTAAACTCATGTATTTATCACTCAAAGGAGAATGACAGTGATTTCTTAGAAATCCCGCCCTGTTATGCACTATCTACTTTATGGGAGAACAGGGAGTGTGAACAAGAAGATAACCTTCCAAATAGTGTTTCTGCAGCCTTCAAAAGTTATTTCAACACAGTTAATAGAAATTACACAAACCCTATAACACCAGCCAAAAATACCAATGCTTGTGAAAACCAGCAGATGGGAAAAGCAAGAACTCCAAGTTCCAGAGTCAGAATTAATACATTTGGATTTACTTCAGGCTAAACTTTCTGCCTCATTTTTGCAACCCTATCTCCAAAAAACACCTTCAGAGAGAGGCAAAATAGTACAATCTAGAGCTGATGGCCTTCAGATGGATTTTTATTAGCAATATTAATTGGGGAAATAGATTGTGCTGCAAATTACATTTCCTATGTTTTTAAATCAGTGCATGTAATGTATTTAACTGAATTCTTGCTAGTTATAGGGGACAGGGAAACTCATAGGAGTGATCATAGTTTCACAGATCTTAGTGGTCACACCAACACCAATCTAATATGAGGGAAAATTATTACTTGTCAAAGTAAAACAGCTGTGTTTGTACCAGCACCAAGCATCAAAAGAAGTGAAGTTGTGCTGAATACAAAGTACCTAGCATAAGGCCACAGAATAGCCCATCTATGCTGGGTTTTCTTTGGAATGTTACTTTGTTTAACATAACCCTTGTTTAAACAAAAAGTAGACATAAAGCAACATATGATCAAGTATTCATGAAGAACAAATTCGTTAGTGCCACCATTTACAGACTTTGTTATAACCTATATAATCAGCTTCTCAAGACAGAAGGGAGAAGAAGCAGTATTTTGGGAGCGAGGGGCAGTCTTGAGCCCCAGATTCCTTAGGAGGTAGATATGTATCTGACAAAAGTATTTAGTTACCATGCTCTAGACACCACCTCCTCCATTTTCCAAGTTTTACAAAATGTCAACTGTATAATTTCTACATGCAAGAAAAATCTCTGCTCTCTAAGCTTCCCCCAACCTTCTCCCTGCACACAGAATGTCAAAGAAAAGCTTCACTAATTACCCAGTATGGCCCTGATTCCACAGAGGTGCACAAAACTAGTCACAGACATAAGCACACACACCTCAAAGCAAGATTAGACAAGCAACCAGCTTGTGCTGACATTTGTTGATTCAATATTTTATTTTTGCAAAACCTTATTTGAGAGGGAAGAAATGACAGCACAAAATCTGACTGAGAACTCTTGCCACTCAAAGTAGAACAATGTGCTATCCATTTAGTTTCACTCTCCTGCCAAATTCCCTCAGCAACAGAGCTAGAGAAGAGCAATCTCCTTGGAAGTAGCTGGTTTGATCTTTAACTAGTGGAGGTGTCTTGTAAGTGTTAACTGCACTGGAAGTTGGAGATGGAATTGTTTTAAGCAGTAACATATCTGTAACCATAATAGAAGTAAATGGCAATAATCTCAAGAGCTGGGCAAGCTCAGAGGCCTAAGGTTACAGGCAGAGGTTCTACCTGTCAAGCCACCAACTTCTCCTGAAACAGTCTTGATGTTGTCGTGGTTTAAGCAGCATTTTCTCCCTATGCTGGAGCTGGTGGACCTGGCCACCTGTACTTGTATTTCTCACTGGAAGCTTTGCCACCTGAGATGCTGTCACTGGGGATGAAGCTTAATCAGACTTTGATAACAGTTTTATTTCAAGTGTGGAGAACGGGAATCACATTTATCAGTAAGGGCTGAAATAAGCAGCACGCTGAAGTTGCACAAATTGGAAACATGAAGACATTGTTCTCTGCAGTGACAGTAAAATGAAAGCAGCATTTAGTTCTCTGCACATGAAGTCACAGGACTTTTCAGTCTGATCTTATCTGTTAATGCAATACATAATTAAATATCAGTGCAGGCCATTTAAGTATTTAAATACTTGCTTTAAAAAAAAAAGAAAAAAATAACAAAGAAAAAGAACTGTCATTCATGTTGTCCACTAAGAGCTGAAATAAAAGTAGATCTGCCAGTGTCTAAAATTTCAGTATAACAAGTTTACATAGAAATGATAAATCATAATGATCTTAGGCTGCAAACCGGGGTTGATAGAAATCTCTTCAAACCAAGATCTGGCAGCTAAGCAGCTACTTAAAAATGTAATCATTTTGGAAGAGTGGTCATAGCTGAATATTCACTTCTATGTCTGAGTACTCCTGTTACTTAGGTAGTGAACTTATGTTTCTCTGCTCAGTGGGGTTTTTTTTAATGTGAGAGTTTTCCAAGTTTTCCTCTTTTTGAATACATCGAGCATTTAATTCCAGGCTGTGCAGCAACCCCTCTTGAACATCACAGCTACTCTTCAAATTATATTTTTAGTTGCCTGAATGTGTGGAATAAGATACTATCACCTGAAAGCAAATCACCTCCTTCCTTATGTGCAAAGGACAGTTTTGCCATGTTGGCCAGTGGAACGCTGCCATGAATAACTGTAACTGACACAGCTAAGAATACACCATCTTTTCTGTAACTCAAGAGTATTGCAACCACGGTATCCTTCCCATAGTTCTAGTCAAGAAATTATAAGCATATGTTTAGGGAGTGCCCTGTTAGTTCAAGTATTTTCAATACAAAATTACTGTTCTCCAGTCCCAATGTATAGAACTGGGAGGAGGCCAGAACAGCTTAGGAAATATTTTCAACCCCTTCAGCTTTAATTTAATATCTCTGTGAACCACGAACCTTCTAGCCTAGTGTCCAACTCAGCCTGCTGCTGAACAATCAAACCCTAGCAATACTTCCCACAGTTTTAATTATAACAGAGACATACTTAAAAACAATATGGTTTCCTTTCAGAATCTTGATGTCTGGAGTTGTGCACTAAGAAAAGAACAGCCTTTGTACTTACGTAGTGTATTCATCATATGACCACTGCTCTCTTGGGATCTGTTATGACTGGCATCTTTGTCAGGAACAGCCTGTTGTGGTATGGCAGACACAGTGGGCTGAGGCTGCAAATACGGCATCGACATAGGAAGAGAGGGCTTCATTTCCTCATCTTCAGAATCACTAGAACTATTTTCACTACTTGATGAAGAGGATGAAGAACTTTTAGAGTCAGAGGAACTGTCAGAGCTACTCAGCTGGTCCATGATACTGGCTTCTGCTTTTAGCTCTGCAAACGATATGATTTGTTTCTCAGTTTACATTCATCATAATTGAAATATAAGGAAGAGGGAAAAAAGGAAAAAAAACAACAGACGTCAGGCACACACTACAGCAACTTTAAAAAACCCCAGACCAAACCCACCAAAGCTCTCCAGAACAAAGAAAAGGGCACAAGTGAGTATCCAGCCTGTCACGTGCTTTTCTAGCCTGAGCACTTTCTCGCTTTCAAGCCAAGTGTTAGAACAAGAGGGACTGTGAACACAAATGCTTAACCCCACATTCCATGGAGTAGTGCATCCCACATAGCTTTTAGTTTCTGCAACTAGCAGAAAATGTTCTGTGTTTTCCTTAGCATCCCAAATATGGCTTTCACTGACTAAAAACTGCAGTTACAATCCATGGTTCAGTCACTGCAAGATGTCTGCAGCTGCATCCAAAATGCCTCCCAGCAGTTCAGCATTACAATCAATACACTTGTTTGGGCCATGTGACATTTTGCTCAAAATTAAGTCAAGCATGAAGAATATCCACAAGAAGCATCCAAAGTTTATATTAGGAAGATTTATCCAAATCCTTGTTTTGTTATAGATTTGGAGGTGCGAATAATCCTGCACAGTATGCATTTCTGACATAAGTCCAACACACAGAGGAAGTTAATCTCTTCAGAAGGAGACACATAATAGTTGTGCAAAACATGAGTGCTGAGAGAAGTCATCTGCTGAGGGATGACTTGAGGAGTTACACAGAGTGCTGAAGTTCATTACTATACAAGATTGTAATTACCTAGACATTTGTTAAGATGGTCTTACAAGCTCTTAGAATACTTCAGGAACAGCTTTGATATAGCAGACACAAGAAAGCAAGTAGGAGAGTAGCTCATCTCTCTTCAGATTTACCCAATACAGAACAGGTTGAAGGTGAAAGTCACCAAGATGTGAGACAGTGCAAAGCTTAAGAGAAGAAGGGAGAAGGAAAAGAAAGATTAGTCTTCAACACTGACTTCCATGAAACAGACTCTAAGTTATCAAAGGCCAGTTTAAGGGGAAGGCCATCTTTATCAAAGGTCAGTCTAAAAGAAAATAATGTTCAGGAACAATGACACCTAAAATAGTGCAGCTATGGCTACAGGGACAAATTAACCCAATGCTAGGAAAGAAAAGAAAGAACAGTGAAAGACTGGACTACTCAAACATAAGGAAAAAAAGAAGGGGAGCAGAAAGAAAATAAGAATTGGAAGCATCTAAGCATCCTTCTTTTATTAAGGACATGTGTAAGAGAACATGATCCACCACACATCTGATACTGTAAGACACCTAACTGAAAGACCACTCAAATCCTAACCATTCAATTCCACTTCCTCCTAAGCAATGTCTAACATAAGAAAAAAATTTAAGTGAATGGCCAATACCAAAAGCGGAGAAATAAGATCTCTGCCTTGAATTTTGATATAATTTAATCAGACAGAATTTAAATTAAGTAATTTTAACCAATGAAAGAAGAGCTGTACATATACTAGAGGATAATGGCAGAATGAGCTTCCCCTCCACCCCAGAAAACAAAGTCAGTACTAAGTTCCAGGTAGTGTAGTTAAGCAGGAACAGTCAGTTACAAACCATAGGATGAAGAAGGATTAAGCAGGCAACACTTCTGAAGAGTCAGAGTTACAGTGACTCCCCATGCACTGTTCTACCACGTGATGCTGTGGGGAAATGACTTGATACTGTTGGGTCTTGTGATACTATAGACATGATACTATTGGTCCTTTGTGTATAAAGATGAATAGTGCCTGTAAGGCAGCCTCTGGCTCACATCAGCACTGCCAAAACCTCAGCAGGTGTGTTTAGGGACAATATTTTAGGAAGTTTTTGGACTCCTTGCAAGAAAGCTAAAGGAAATTGAGAACGAATCAAGGTTTTAGAAAGGAAACTTCTAAGGAAAGATTGAATCAACTGGTGTCATTCTGCATAAAGAGACAGAGGAGTTTGAGTCTGTGAAGGACTGCTCAAAAGCAGCACAGTAACCTGATCTGTACTTGTGTGATAAATATGAAAGAAGACATAGGCTTGCTGTCAGAATATTGACACAGGAGAACCCGAACAGTAAGGAGAGCAAAGGCCTGGAATGGCTTCCCAGCAAGTACCAGGATCTGTCCACAGAAGGTTCTAAGAACAGGTTAGTTACATCAGAAATCTGACTTTAGGAAAGAAGGGTGGACTAGATTACTTGATAATATCTCTACCATCCTTTTCAATTCTTCATCATTTTAAATAGTACTCAAAATTGGACTGGCACTACACAAGAGTTTGGTACATTGGTAGTCACTTTGGAGACTTTCAGTGCTTGATATCACAACTCCCCCCAAAAGAACAGACCCTAGAAAAGGGACAATTTTATTTCATGTGCTCAAGTTTTCCTTCCTCTTTGCAACCTTAGATGAATTCTAGTACTGTTCTGCAATACAGATTACTGGTCAGAGTTTAAGACCAAAATGGAAACAAAAACCATCTTCATAATGATACCTCTAAAAAAAAATCTGTTTAAAGGAATTCAGAACAACTTAGGAAACAGATGTCAGTTCCAGTCAATGAAACTGCCACCTGTCAGCATTTCTGTAGCAAGTAATTACCACCTGCCATCTTCCTTGTCCTCCCAAAGGAAATAAGGCCTCCTATTAAGTGAAATATGAGTGTCACACCAAACCAGAGTCTCTCAAGGAAACAGTACATAGCACTGCTCAAGGGTTGATTTATGCAAGCTTTTAGCTGTCTTTTTCATTGGAACCTCATCTTCCACAAGGCTCTATCTGGCAATTTAAAGTGTATGTTGGGTTGTAAAGGACTGTAACATTCGCTGAGTGCACAGAAAGAAAAAGGAGCAATGTCAAAATGGAAGTGACTTAGTTCCAGTACCATAATACAACCAACCGTATATTTGATTAAAGTAGCAGTGGAAGACAGAGTCAAGGAGACAGCAGCAGGAGCCTTGGCATTATTAAGCCTAATGGTTCAGCTGGATTTTTACAGAAGCAAGCTACAAATAGTGCTTTTTTACCCACTTGAGCCAGAGTGGTCATTTCCATATCACAGTAAAGTTGCTTACATCATCAGTTTCTAGTGTTGGAACTCAAATAACACAAAACAAAAACAACCTACACACACACAAAACTCTTAAAAACTAATTGCTTGTTAACAGCAAAGTTTCAGAAACTAATGTGCCAGTGGAGCTTACCCCGCTCAATATCATCCATAGGAGAAGATGGAAATGTTTTTTCTTTTGATGGAGAGTTTTTAATGTTGTTTGGAACCTTTGTTGCATTTCGCATTTGCTGCTGTTGCTGCTCAATGCGAGACTGGACTTTACTACTTCCTTCAGCTCTGTGTGCAAAAGGAAAAGATTTTTAATTACTAGAAGGCAAGATGCAAGGAAAAAAGGTAAGAACACAGGGGATATGGTAGCATGGAATTATTTCTCATGCCTTTCTAAATAGCATGATTAGATTCTTAGGTAAGTTATTATACTAATACACATCATATATTAATATTATACTATTAATATCATATGTATTAATTTTTTTATACAGTGCTAATAACTTTATAACACTTTGTCAGTTGATTTGTTTTTGTACCTTGCTGCCCAGGATCACTTAATAATAATTCTGCTGGAAGTTATATGGACTCAGCAGCAGAAAAAAAAATATTTAAAAACTTGGTATGAGAAAAACAAGCCATTAAAATTACTGAGACCTGTCACAAAAATTTCTTTTTTTTTTATTTCCTCATTTACAAATCAGAAGACAGTAGGCAAGCTACTAGCCAAAGACATCTTTTTTTCCTCCTTCTAAACTCACCAGAAAAAAAGTTACCATTTCTTTCAATAATATAGCATGTTTTGGTTAACAAAAAAATTAATTTCCATTTCTTCTGCAGCCTTAACTCACAAGATGTGAAGTCAGTTTGCTGAGAAAGGAGGCTTTTCACTCCTTTGAACAAAGTCAGGTACTTCCTAAAATTATGTTTTCCTAAAAATAGTAATATGTAGTTATATATCTCAATTTAGATTCATTAATAAATGGATTTTCACAATGAGTAAAACACAGTTGTTTCTCCTGTAAATCACTCACCTGGTTTTTTTCACAGTGATGTTGCTACTAAGTTTCTCTAGGCGACATTCTCCAGTGTCATGGTTGATAATTAAGATACATTCTTTTAGGTAAGGCTTCTTTGAGCCCTTGAACACAGTCACTGGTGGAGTTGAGCCCTATTAAATCAGAAGTCCAGTGTTAGTCCTGTAGCCATTTTTCTTGGAAAAAGCAATCCATGAGTGGTGACAAGTTGACTACAAGAAATGATAATTTCTAGCCATTGAAAATGTTATTGCTTAATTCAAATTAGATTCACAGCAGCCATGTGCAAAAGCAGCTGATGTTTGACTGGAATGGGATTTTACTTGCTTAGCTTAGTTTGAAACTGATTAAATGCTTATTTCCTAATGAGAGCAGGTTCTCTTTAGGACTCCTCTCACCAAAAGGGGTTTCAGTTCCCATATCAGCAGAGCAGTAAAGCATGGCAGGTAGTAAATTTTCCCTTTCCAGTCTTTCCTGCTTTAGAACTGCACTAGAGCAATAAATACCAAGGGGAAACTTGCACTGCCAACATACACATGGAGCTTTTCTGTGTATGCAACACTTCTGGGTCATCCTACAGCATATTTCCAGTGTGGCAAATACACTTAAAGTTACAGTGCAGCTGTTTAACCTTTCAGTCTTTTGTAATCTTACCTTCTTAGAGCAATTGTTTTTCTACTCTAGAATCACCCAGGCAGCTCTGAAACAGCACTAAAACTTTATACCCTTCCATAGTCGGGATACATACTTAGGACAACAAAATAAATCACTCCCTTAAACCCGCCACTCTTTAGCCACATCCACTCACCTCAATATTTGGCAGTGTTATTGTCACCTGTTCACCTTTGCCAACTTCAAGGTCTCCTTCACAGGACATATCAATAGATGCAGGCTTAAAGTCATCTAAATATAAAAACAAACTAGATTATTTACAGGCTTTTCAGGAATCTTACAAATGCAGGCACCACTTAATTGCAGTTGGAGGCTATTAAGTAAAAGCCTTTTTTGCTAGTGTATCATCTACCATTCCCCTGAGCAGATAATTCCATAAGTCAATAGAATTCAAAGTCAAGCTGCTTTTCTCAGGATTCATTATAAGTGTTTAAATCTTTTGGTTAAAATTAGAAAAACAGCTTTAGGTTTTAATGGATGAAAAGGCCAAACAAGCTGTGCTATATTTCAAAAGGAAAATTTTCATGTAATTCTTTTCAGAAGGATCAATAAATAGTTCTTGAAAATGTTGATCTCAAACATGGGAGATGTAGACAAGTGACTGAAAATGCAAAGAACTCAATATGCATTTCTGTTTCTGACTTTACTGTAACAAGCAGGTCAGAACTTGACAAAAACTTGGGTGTTTCAGTACAGTTCTTTTGATTAAAAGTGAAATTCCTTCCCAGTTTAACATTGATTTACATTTTGTTTCTTTCAGCATGTAAAGTACTGGTTTAAATAAGTTTTGAGCAAAAGGGGGTATAGATTTCTGGTCTTTTTCAAAATCCTGAGACATTGCAAACGTGCATATGTCCAGGCATAAGCACAGCTCTGTTACATACCATTACCTACGAAGTATTATTTCCACCACAAATAAATTGGGAAAGGCTACAGCCAAAACTCTGCCTGTGCCGATTTAGGGAGACAGGGGGCCGTCAGGGCGTTCTTCAAGGCCTGTGCTAACATATGTGGGGTTGAGCCCGCGGCTCCAGTAAGGCAGGGCCAATCTGGCAGCCGGGATGCCGGTGCCCTGCCTCGCACGCCGGAGGAGGCGCGGAGGGCACTCCTGGGCAGGCACACACTCCATGGCCACACCTCGGCACACGCTCCCCGCCTGGCCGCCTGCCCCATCTCACGCTGCTGGTCACTGCGGCGGCATTCCTGCAGCTGGGGAGCTTCCCGGTTCCTCGCTCGGCCTGCAGCCACGGGCAGGCGGCACAGACCGCAGCTGGGAAGCACGGCTCCAGCCAGCACACCAACCGGGCAGGAAAACCGGGCTGCAGGAGCCGGTGGGCAGGGCTGTGCGGGCAGCAGGAGGCTCGCAGCTCAGACACAGGTGACAGCCCCTGCTCACCTTGTTTAGCGTAAACCCCTAAATGTCGTCTGACAGGAATAAGCATGCGACAATTCCAAAGTTTCTCATCAAATCAGAAAATATTTGCTTTAATATATGGCCACTGGGCTGTTAATACTTGAGGAAATGAAGATATTGATACTTCCAATCTTAACTTCTAACCAGCAGCTGTTTTCCCTTTTACTCAACTGTTAAAAAAAGTCAGGCGTCGGAGGATATTTCTTTTACATGTGCATTTGATAGAACTGATGAACGTGCCAGTTTCTATGTCTCATTTGTTGGAAAGGAAGAGAGATTTCAGAACAGATTTCAGAATAAATCATCAAACTACAAGAGTCAGCATGAAACTCTAAGGAGGTACCAGACAGGGTTGTTAGTCCTCTTTAAAAATAGGATAAATTTCAAATTGCAGTATTTGTTTAAATCCATTTATAGCTTTCTTCTCCTCTGCTCCGCTTCCCCAGTTGGAAACAATCTGCCTAAGTGCCGTTCCCTTTGCTCACAGAGAGCACATTACCCATCTAGCTCACAGGACACTCTCCAGAGAACATACGTGACACTGAATCTTGGGGATATCGGTCTATAAATAACCAGACAACAAAACCAGAAGCTGCAGTCCTAAATTACCAAGGACTGTAATCCTGGGAGCATTTGTTTCCTAGCTACCCTCAGAATCTTTGAGCACACACCTCTCTAGATAGTAATTATGTACTCAGGGAGGGTGTACTGGCTCCGTGATTAACACCGCCTGCCTTTAACCTTTGATTGCTGAATTGTACGGAACTTCGAAAAACTGAGCACAAGGAAAGGAGACAGAGCCACAGGTTCAGCTTAGCTCGGTTTCCAGCAGAACCGTAGGGAGACACTACAGAAAAGGCATAAAAAGCGAGGTTAGTGCCCAGCGGATAGTGAGGGGCAGTTCTAGAATACAATGGCCGTACGTGCTCCCAGCACTGACTGAAAAACCGGCACCGCTCTCGAAATCCCGGAGCAGCACTCCACGGCACTCAGCGCCCAGCTGCGCCCCCGAATCCCGGGACAGCCACCGAGCGTGGTCGCAACCACCCCTCGCCCTTCAGGAGACTGCGGGGACCGGGGGCTGCCGAACCCCTCCCGGACCCCCACAGCCCCCGAGAACCGCCCCAACCCCGCACTCACAGCGGACGGTGTGGAAGGCGCAGCGCGGCTGCTTCTCGAAGCTCTCCCCCAGCTTTAGCACCCGCGCCTTGGGGTCGTAGAGCGACGGGACCGCTCCGTTCATCGCGGCAGCGCCTCACACCATGGCGGGCCCTGGGGCCGCCGCCGCCGCCCGCACCGAGCATCCCTCACGCCGCCCGGGCCGGCGAGACCCGCCCACGCGGGCTCCGATAGGCCGCCACGGGCAGAGCCCGCCCCCCCCGGGCTGGATTGGTCAGCGAGCGCGTCACTCTGCAGATTCCCGCCAGTGCCGTGCCGGGGGCGCCAGCTCGCACGCGGATATGCAAATGCACCCTCCTCCCGCAGGGGAGAGCGCTGGTTGGCGGAGAGAGGCCGCGACCACACAGCTGTGAGGGGAGGGGGGCGTGGGGGACCCGTCGCGTTGGAGACGCCGGGATCGGCGTTCCAACGCCCCCCTCCCTTCCCCCGCAGTCGGGAAGCCCCGCGCGGCAGTGAGAAGGGCCGGGGCTGCGTGCGCGTCCCTCAGAGCGCCCGGCGGGGGCCCGCGGCCTGGGGGCTGCGCGGCACCGGCACCGCCGCTCCCGGAGACAGGGCGGGCACCGGGGTGACGCCGGTGGGAGAGGGCACCGCTCCCTCTGCCCTTTCCCCGGCCCGGGGTGAGGTGAGGCCGCTCCCGCTGCTCGCCCCATGGGGCCGCGCTCAGGCTGCCCGGCCGGAGGTGCGCCCTGCCGGCAGAGCCGGTCCGCCTGCCCGCGGCCTCCGGAGGGAGCGCGAGTGGGGCTCCCTCCATGTTTGTGTTCTTTCTCAGGGGGAGTCCTGCGGCCCGAGGCCTCCAGCTGGTGGTGCAGGAGCTGGGATGAAGCAGTGGCGTGAGGACCCCGCGCCTTAGAATAAAAAGGAAAGAGGCTGGAATCGGTGGTGTGCGCCTCTGGCTGTTCCTATGGCAGCCACGGACCCCCAGGTTCTGGCCTTGGCTGCTCAGATCACTGAGAGCAGAGAACAGGACATCCCCCTGCTGCTGCTGAAGTTAAAGGGTAATTAATGACGTTCCTAAAATAAAAGGAAGAGCTGGTGAACTTCCTGAACTCCTTCTCCCGTCTGCCTCCTTAAATACAGAAGGTTTTTCTGACGTTAGCTTTTCCTGAGAGTGGCCGTTGACTTGGCAAAAATAAGGAGGAGGAGCTGAGGAACAAATGGACAGATTTTTTTTTCTGCCTTTCAGCTGTCACCCTGATAATGTGGGCCCTTTCCCTGCTGATACAGGCAGGGATCTTACACTTGGTCAAATAATTTCTCCCAGGGCTTTTTGGGCAGAGAGCCAGGGTGGTTAGTATTCACTTTTTAAATCTTAACATAGAAACAAGATCATGAGCTCCTGTGTGACATCCCTGTCTTTCCTTCTGCTATACAGGCACTGCTCATAGGAATGGTTGAAACAAGTCAGGTCCTGTTCTAAATTGAGATGTAATTATAAGGAAGCTATATGTTTCCCAGTGGTTGTGGTTTTATCTAGCCTAGGAAATTCATACAACTAGTTCATAACCCAGGTAATGTATGTTTTGCTACTAAATATGTAGAAAGAAAATGGAAACCTAAGTTTAGCTATCCTTCCCAATTGTCATATAATTTTACAAATGAGTTGTAGCTGTAGCAGCAAAAATTGCTGACAAAATATTTAATGCTGTTGTTAGCACTTTTACAATTACTTTAATCCTGAATCCTGGCTCTGTGTACATATACTCTTCTTACATTTTAGAAAAAGAAAAAATACCTTGTACATCAGAATCTTATGTACCTCTTTGTCTCTCTCCTGCTTTCTTCCCACAGGAATTTTAAGTAGTCCTTCCTTAGGATGTGAAGAATCAAATAAAATTAAGCAAGATCTATACGATTATGGTCTTACTCAGTACTGCTTGCTGGTCCTTAAGCGAGACCACTCTCAGCTGCATGGAGCCTGGGCTACTGCTGCCCAGCTAGCAGAGATACTAAGGTAAAAAAAAAAAAAAAAAGCTAAGAAGTTTTCTTTCTGTCCTTTCATCTTGTTCTTTCTATTTTCAAGCTGTAATACATTGGCTCCCATCCAGAACAAGGCTCGTTGTTCAGGAAAGGCCAGGGTTAAAGTGCAGGGAGCAGTCAAGAGCAGAGGGGTCAGGCATAGCCTAATTGGTCCTGTTTAATTCATTTGCATTTTGTTTCATTGAGCTGGGGGAATTCTGTGGTGGGAACAGGGTTTCTGTTGGCGTTATCTTTTTTTTGTGGACAGTACCCACCAGTGAAACAGTTCTTACCCAGTAATTATATAATTTTGAATTGTAGTTATTTAAAAATTGTTACTTTGTTTGCTTAGATTTCATCTTGCAAAGATCTTCAGTCAGACTCACTGCTTGGCTTGACTGTATTTAAATATTTATTTAATATACCAATTTAAAGTATCTATTTTTAAATAGATGACATAGTTCATACAGACTAGATAACCTGATGTAGTGATATTGTGAGAATGGTATTGTAAATAAGAAGACTTTAAACTCAAACCCCTAGTGATCCAATCTCAATTTTAAATGTCAGGAAAAATAATACATTTTAAATTTTCCTCAAGCTGTACTTAGTTTTGGCTTAACTAGAGAGTAAAATTCTAAGGCATGAAGTAATTATGTGACCATCTCTTATTTATACCATATCTGCAGTATGAATTTTTAATGCAAGGAATTTCAGTAAGGGATGCAAGAGTTATCACCAGAGTAGTGTGATACTTAAATCATCCCCTATAAGCTGTTTCAGTTGCAGAGAATACTGAAATTTATTTTAGCTGTAAAAATGTCCTTTTGTAGCTAGATAAATCTCAGCTTCATGCCTAGAATTTGTTTTCCAAGGGCTTTGGTAGACAGATTTACGTTGTGCATTCCCAAAAAGCTAACATAGCCTAGATAAAATATCAGAAAGCAAAATTCATAAAAAGTCAGGAAGACTCTTTTGTTACACTGGTATCAGCGCTGAGTGCAGAACTGAAACAACTTACCAGTTGTAAAGCATGCAGTTTCTTGTAAAAAGTCTTCCAGAAACAGCCAACGTGTTGTGGTGAGTAAAATAAGAGAGCTGAGATCTGAGGAACTGATTTCTAGCCCACATGCCTTCCTCAGTTTGAGAATAGTTGTAGGCAGGCTCACTGAAGGTTTTGTGGTGTATGTTTTATACATATTTTCACTGCCTGATGTGCACCCCCTTCATCATTGAGCTTCCTTTATCAGATTTTTTTCTACCTTTCTATCTTGCCTTTTTTTTTCCTTCTTTATGACCATCTTTATAACCTAGAATATAGAACAATCCTGAGCAGATTCTATGAAGCTAAAGGAGAAAGAGCCTTGGATACGTTTTTAACTGAGCAATGCCATAACAAGTAGTAATATGGTCTCCAACCTGCGAGTGCTTGCTCTTCCTTGGGGGCAGCCACCTTGGAGCCACTCACAGCAGCGAGCTGTTGTTCAGGGGGAATTGTCCCGTGCCACTGAAGCATTTCCCCGATGACGTGACATTCATTCAAAGTTGTTCAAACAGGCCTTTGACTATTCAGGTTGATTTTTTTCCCTTTTTTTTCTTTCTTTCTTTCTTTTTTTTTTTTTTTTTTTTACTCCATTTCAGTTGATTTTTTTCCCTTTTTTTTCTTTCTTTCTTTCTTTTTTTTTTTTTTTTTTACTCCATTTCAGTCATTGTTGTGTAGGGCTAGAGGTGAAAGAAGATCCTGAGGAATTTTACAAGAAGTTTCTTCCTTCAGCTATAGACAGCCTGCTGGTTTTGGGAAAACGCTTGCAAGCACGATTTATCCGAGCAATCAAGGTATTTAAGTTTCATAGTTAAAAGGGCAGGGAACACCTGCAAACTTTCTGAGGACATGGATTGGATAAGTAGGATATTATTCTAGGGACATGGTATTATGAAAAAATTTGTTTTCCAGAAATTGCAGCAGTTTTTCTTATGCCTCCAAGCTCTGAAGCTGAAATCTATTGTTGTGCAGCATTTGCTTTGTGACTTGTGCAAAGCTGCTCTGTTAACATAGGCCTGTGTAGATAGTTTGGCTACTACTTTTCACGAGTTTTAAAGGTAGAGGGAAGGAGTACAGTTATAGGAAGGATTGAAGAATTAGAGCAGTGTAAGAGGGGGAAAAAAAAAGCCTTATGAAAGCATCCCAGTCACGGTAGTGTCTTAAATTTGCATATCATTAGTTTAGCCTTTGTAATTAGTTAATTCTCACTAATTTTATTCAGCTTTATGAAAAAATGGTTTAGGAAATCTTAAAATTTTAAATCAGATTTGTTGAAGTTTGTTTTTTCATTCAATTTCTGCGGCAAAATCAGAAAAAAATTTCCAAGAATGCTCACTGCTTTTGAACTTCCACGTGGAGAATGACAAAGGCAGACTTCGTGAATTTATAGATGTAAACACTTTCTCACATTTCCCTCCCTTTTTTGCAGTAAGGAAGGGGTTTTTGTTCAGCGAGATTCCCTCATGCTTCTGGAGTATTCCGAATTCTAGAATCATAAGGAAAAATAGCCCCAACAAACAAATATCCATGAGTAATTTAAATAACCAGCTTCATGGATTCTGATGGTTTCTTTTAATATCCCCATTTCTCCATAATATCTCATTTCTTGGCTCATTGGCTTCTTGCACTGAGCCTAAGTTTTCCTACAAACTATTGTGATAGACACCACAGACAATCAATTCTCAGAAAGCATTATTGCAATAACATAGTTTCTGTTAGTCCAGTACTTGAGAAGTGCATTTAGTGCTTCAGAAGGAAGCTTCCTAAATGACATCCCAGGAGACTCTTATCCACAATATGTAATTTCCCCAGTACTTTCTTATTATGTCTCAGCCTGCATGCTACTTGAGTCATGCTTGTGGGCAAAGATTTCTTTTGAATGCAAATGCAGTCTACATTATAATTAGTACTTTGGCTTTTAAACTTTGTGGTCTCAGAGGTGACTGGGCACCCAGACTTGATGCTTGCTGAGTGGAATTTTGGAAATCCCACTCTACCAGTGGAGATTTGAAGTTTATTCTGCTCTCTTTTGCTTTTTGTACAAGTTTTTGAAGTCAAGGGAAGTAGTGAAATAGCTTTCAGAAATTGATGTGTTGCCAAAACGCAGAGCAGATAATATTACAGCTTAACATATTACTGTTATTTTGTATCTCTCCTTGTCTCTATGGACCAAATACAAAGTTAAACCTTGACACAGGGCTGGGGCTCCAGCAGGGATCTAGGAATAGGCTTCCCAGGGTTTCATTTGTCCAGGCTCAATTAATGTGGGATATATGACCATGTGCTTTGTAACATTTGTCAGTGTGCTGTCAAAATCTCTTTTTGCCGTTCCACACACCCAGATTCCAGTCTGTGGCTCACACTTGGAATACAGACTGGAATGTGCATCTGTGTGTGCATTCACGTGTTAAAACCTGAATTCCTACTGGTCATAGGGGAGCACTGGAGCACCTCTGCAGTGAAGAAAGGCTGAGAGAGATGGGGTTGTTCAGCATGGAGACATCTCTGAGGACAGCTTACATTACCTTCCAGTACCTAAAGGGGCTACAAGAAAGCTGGAAGCTTTTTACAAGGGCAGATAGTGACAGGATAAGTGCTGATGGCTTTACACTGAAAGACAGAGGTTTAAATTAGGTATTGGGAAGAAATTCTGTGCTGTCAGGGTGGTAAAATACTGGGACAGGTTGCCTAGAGAAGCTGTGGATGCTCCATCTGTGGAAGCGTTCAAGGCCAGGCTCCATGAAGCTTCCAGTGGGGCTGGAACAAGATGGACTTTAGGTCCTTTCCAACCCTACCATTCTATGATTGATTCTATGTTTTTTTCCAGTCCAGTGCTATCACAGGCAAGCACATGATCTAGTCTGTTGGGCAAACAGATCAAATTTCAGCTTTATACTGGTTTGGTGTTTGCTCCCAGACTTGCAACTAGGAGGTGCTTCTGAAGCTTCTCCATACCAGTTACCAGGAACCTTTTTCATTTTGACCATGTCCTTGGCCACTTTGTACCTTTTTTTTATTTTCCCCCTTTTATTTAAAGGAATATATTTCCCATTTTGTGCATTAAATCTGTGATTCATATTTGCTGAGCTATTATTTGTCTTATCCCTCCTATGCTATCAAATATTTTTAAGGAGTAAACAAGATTTCTCTCTTCTTTTTCGGATTTTTTTTCCCAGTTGGGTGCTTTAATTGTTTGGTTTGTTCAGGTTTTCTTGACTGATCTCTGACCTCAAAGGTCTCACAAACTGGGTTTTTGGGGGTTTTTTTACTAGCTCCTACAATTTCACCAACCTCATTTGGAAATTTGGTGGAGTTTACTCTCCAAATTCCTGAGGCATACAAACCTTCCATGACATCAAGATGAAGTCCTTAGTGAAGATCATACTCATGTTTTTACCTCCTTCTCTTTTGTTTAGGATAAAGAAAAACAAGACTTTTTACACTGGTTCCAAATAGTAACTGATGCCATCTGCTGGCTGTTCGGTGGGCATATTCAACTAGCAGCATGTGGTAAGGGAAATGTCAACCCACAGAACACATGAACATTTATTTATGGCAACTACAAGTATGAAAATTCACTTTTAAGCTACTCTCCACCTAGTCTTCTAAGTTTGAGTAGATGGTAAATCAGTTTCTTTAAGTAGTCAGCTCAACAGCAATATCCAAAATGGTAAGCATCCACTAAAGGGGAATACTCAAGAGTTCCCCCTAGACTTTCAGAGATAAATATTTAAAGTGTCATACTGTAATTTCTCTTTGTAAGTCTATATCTTTTAAAAATCAGGTTGGTTTTTTTTCCAATAAGAGACAATTGATTTTTTTCCTGTGAGTGATTAAAATATGCAGAAATTTGACCAGAGTACATTGCTAGCCCTGATGAGTAGATAGAATTAGAGTCAGATTTCTGAAATTTTTGCCATGACAAGAAATTTTACAAATATCTTGCAAACTTCACTATATGTTTCTGACCAAAATAAGCTTTCATTTAAACGGATGTTAATCACAGTGATTCTGAAAAGCAGAATTGGTTTTGTTTCTGGTATTGGACAAAAACCTAAGGATCATAAGATGTGTAACTAAAAACACAGATGGTGAGAAAAAATACTGAATACATAGCCAGTGGTACACTGGGATAGAAGAGATGTTGCTTAAATGACATCAGTGGACTTGCATTAAATAACCTGGGGTAACAAATTGTCAAGGTTGAGGTCCTTAACTTTTTGGGATATTGCTGTCCCAGTGGTAACTCCACTGTTGTTGTAAGAAAAAGGTACTATTACAACACAAAAGGGCCTAAAGCTTTCATTCCCTTTCAGCATCAGTGCCTGAGGGATGTCCAAAGGCAGAAAATCAGGATTCAGCATGTTTTTTGGAGGTTGAAGTAGTTTAGTTATCTCAGGAAGTTTCAGTGTAAGAATTATAAATGAGGGAGTTGGTTCTAGAAACCATGTCTAGTATTACTTGCTATGATGAAGTTTGTTTGGTTTATGGTATTTTCAAGTCTGGTTCTAATTGCATGACTTCTTCTTTGCTTGTTTTTGGTTTTCTTTGCAGTACTACAAAATGATCGCTTCCTGCAGCTGCTAATAACAGATGATGTTGAAACAGCAATTATAATGATGTCTGTGTTACACAATATTTTGAAGATCAATAGGTTAGTTGTTTTCATATTATTTTTTTTAAATAATAAATATAAAAGGTAGTTCATTACTGCTTGGTAAAAAAAAATCTTTTCATATGCAAGCATTGTTGTGTTTTATTTTGGTTTTTTTTTTTCCCCCCCCTAGTCTTTGTAGTAGAAATTGAAAACATTAAAAAGCTGGGGTTTTAATCTTCTTAAATTGAGGGAGTGGTAATTGGTTGATTGAAACAGTAATACTGTTTGGATCAGATTCCTGGTCCAGCTAGCTGGGTGCCTTGGCTTGCTGCATATAGCCTGACGTAGCTAAAAATAATTCACTGTTAAAAAGCTCATGTTTTTCAATTAACACTTCTGTTCTGTCCCACCCCCTTTTTTCTCTTTATTCTCTTTAAAGTTCTGTCTTGCTTCAAATTGAAGAAGAGACTCTTCACTCTGTTTTGGATGAACTTGTTTATAAGCTTTCCTCTACCACCAATCCTGCTGTAGGAAGTGCTGCCACAAAACTGCTGCTGTTGGTGGCAAAATGTTGCAAACAGCTTGTGCAGTTATTCACAGCTCGCTACAAAGGTTTGTAAACATGCATGGGACCTATCACTGAGCCTCCTCTCACATTCCCTGTGAAAATAAAGAGACAGAGGTTTCCCATTGTGGTTCAATAACTCTCCAGTTATGTGGAGATGGCAGTGCCATGTTGCTTGTGGGTTTTTTCCCTTCCATTCATTTTCATTGCAGGTTAAGGTATTGCACCTCTTTCTGCTACCTAGATTTATTTTCTTCTATGTAGTGAGGACTCTGCATGTGGCAACTTGTCTTTTAAAGCTTTTGTTTGTTACCTCCAACCTGATGGGCTTTTACTTCTTTCTGTTTCCCTGTGCAGGTTGGTTATTGGGGGATCCACTGGCAGGGTGCATGCTCTGCCCTGTCAGAGAGGCCTGTGTCACATCTGCCTTAGTGCTAAGGCTCACTAATCCAGAGTATGAAAGTGTTACTTAGAGTCAACTGCTGACCCTGGCTGTTGCAGGTCTGCTCATCTGATAGAGGGCTGTTTAGTTATCCAGGAGCTGACAGTATTTGATATCCAAGTAACTGGAATGAACTCTTTCCAAGAATTCATGAAATTAGTTTTGTCTTGATGCCTTCAGATGATGAGGCTGAGTATGTGTGCAATTTGTTCTATGATATTCATTCTTTCAGGAAGTGTCCCATTTAAGGTTTCTGTCTCTAGCCTAGCAGGAAGCTCCAGGAAACCCCTTTGTACTCTGTCATGCCCATGGAGACTAAGGAACAGGCATGATGTTTGCTGTGTCTTTTATGTTCTGGATGTTATTGTTGGTCAAAACTACTTGTGAGCAGCCTCAGTCCTTTGAGGACAAGGACAGTAAAAAGAGGGAATGCAAGGCAAAAATGTCCAATTCCCATTTTTTGCACTTGTGCTGACTACTTATTATACAGTACCAGCCAGATAAATTTCTGGACCAGGTGAACAGCTTTACCACCCTTTTGCCTACAGAATTGAGAGGAGGGATTCCTTGTAGTATAGAATTAAGTATAGTGTGCCTAAGGCAGGTATCACATTGTGGATTCTTGGGAAGCTGCTGTGATGGTCTGATCATCCCAGCTGTAGAATGCTGACTTGACTGAAGAGGTGCAGATCTCCATCAAAGGATGCCTTCTTTTGCTCTAGAATCACAGTATGCCACAGTCATTTAGAAACTCTTCATCCCTCTTCTGTACATGTTTCCTCTTTCCACTAAGAAAAGAAAAAAAATTGCTTTTTTTCTCTACTTTTTTCTTTTAAGTTAGAATTCTTCTGTTAGTTTTAACTCAGGCTTTGGAATCCTTTAGAACTTTGAGGAATAAAAGCAACAAAGAAAGCATTACAGCATTTCCACCATCTGGCCATCTCACTGAAGTCCCTTGGCTTCACAGGGGCTCCGAGCTGTTGGCAGTGTGAGGTCTCAGCTTTGGTGTGAGCTTTGCCAGTGAAGGCAGCCTGCTGCAGGTGAGGTCATCTCCAAGACCTGTGTCAGGTTTCCTGGAGGGCCTGGCCTTTTGTCCTGCATGGGTTGACACTTCTGTGAGGCACATTGGAGGCACTCCCTGTCAGTAGCCAAAAGGTGCATATGGCTGTGTAGTCTGTCAGAGACTGGAAAGGGGTTGTGTCAGACCCACAGCACTTCTGTGAGGGAGCAGCCTGGCTCCCTGCTTTTGCAGGGCTCAGACAGCCTTGGGACACCCACTGACTCCATTTGGAGTCCTGCCTGCCTCTCTCCTGAAGTGCCTAACTGTTACTGTTTTTCTAAAATGGTGCACGTGGTGCCACTCAGGTGCCGTTTCTGAGTGCTCCCGATCCTGTAAGTACATATGAGTGTTGGAGTTGCCCAGTGTATGAATTTGCTTATGGACAATGATTTGAAGATGGAAAAGTTACTTGAATCTGCAGTTCTTCAAGAGGCAAACACACACATGCTTCCTGCCCTCCTTCCTCTTCCCTCCAACTGCCTGCAGAGCCCTTAGGCTCTGGCATTTGTCTGATACAAACATTTTAGCACATGTTTACTGTCTACTTGCATAAGGGAGTGTGTGTGTGTTGTGGGGGGAGCACAATGGTGTGTTTTAGCTGCTGCAAACCCCAAAAGCTCTTTTGTCTCATGGATTAGATTCACATGCACTCACAGTTAAACTATGCTGTGCACAAAAGACATCAAACAACTCCAGTTAGAAATAAATAAATTTTATTATGAAAAATATGAAAAGAGTGTTAACAACACCCAGCACTTGTGTGGTGCTTTGAATTCTTTTTAGCACCTTACAATGACTTACTGATAAGACACTGAAGGTATATTGGTAATTTGACTGTCAGTGATATAAACACAATACTGACTGGGACATACAAAATCACTGGGTAATACTTCACTGTGATAGTTGGAGCACCAGATATTCTTTGATAAGATTATGCATGACACTCAAGGATGGCTGATGGCCTTCAGCTCTCACACGCCTTTACCCATAGAATCAGATTTGATATGTTGATTTGCAGTTTGTTACTTTGAAAGCCTGAAAAGAAAAATTCACACTAAGTGAATTAGTTTCTTCTCTTTCTCTTAGGATTAAAGGGGCTTTTAAGTAAACAGTGGATTGGGAAAGGATTTGACAGGGAGGTCAGTCAACTCTTGGATCTGCTGTATTTGGAACAATCCAGTGGAAAAGGAGAAATGCAGGTGATGAAGTTTAATGTGACTTTCAGATGTGAAATCCTATTTAGAGGTGAAATCCTATTTACATGTAATTTGTGCATGTTTAGAATGGATTTACTATATCACTTTGTAGATGCTTTTCAAAACCTGTTATTATTTCACTATATTAATTAATTTTTTAATTGCCTTTTTGAATTTGTTTTTTTGTGTTTTCTTTAAAACATCAAGAAATTGCTCAGTCATTAAGCTATGGGACTGTGACTCAAGAGATTGACTTCCTCTGCAGATTCACTATAGATTTCAATATAACCAGAGGGGGGAAATAATTAAATTTTTTGCTAACTATAAAATTAAAATAATTGCATCTGCTTTTCTCATATCAGTGTTACATATTTAGATCTCTGAATTCTAGGCAGCATTTACATAGAACTAAGTCATCTATAGAAAATGTGCAGTAAGAACACCACCTGGACTGTCTTCCCTGTAAAAGAGACAATGTGTGTTTTATGAGCATCTTTAAAAAATTTACATGCAGATTTCTCAGAGACAATACTTCAATGAAAATCAGTTATGTTTGGAGAGATCTCCTTTCATCTTCAACAGAGCAGGGTGTTTTGTTATTCAGTATGTTTTTTTAAATCCATTTAAGAACAGAATTGATTTTTTTTAATGTTTGCATTTCAATGACTTCTGATCATACTAAAAATGTAACATTTTTCCTGCTGCTCTTTCTCCAAACTTGTCTTTCTGTTCTCTCTAGTGTAGGTATTTTGATTGAATCACCATTTGAAATATCAAGTGCTTCAGGTGTTTTAAATACAATTTTCTAATACTGATTTTATATTTATATATATTTGTGCTGTAGATTCATTTGTTTACCACAGAGAGCATCAATACAGGTGATCAGATTAGCTGCTTTTGGGGCAAATATGGAGTTCAAGTGTCTTGTAAGACCCTAAATTCCCCAATTTGATGCATTTGAAAACCGATTTGGCTTGGCCAAATGTTGAGATGTCCAATTAGGCAAGCAGTAATAAAGTGGTTTTACATGCACAGAAAGCATTCTACCATCTGTTTTTATTAATTTCAGAAGCAGCATCAAGCAGCTTGTATAATCCAGGCAGCATGGCGGGGATTTCAGACAAGGAGAAGGCTGAAAAAGCTACCCCAAGCAGTGATCACTTTACAGAGAAGCTTCAGGTAAACAGTATGACTTTGTGAAAAACAGTAAAGAATAGGATCTGGTACAAAGGTTTGGCTTGGGCTGCGTTTTCTCAAGTCACAAAGGAAGAGGAAAAATTCAGGTCATCTAATTCAATGTCCTGTTCGAAGTAGGCTGTGCCTCAAAATGGGATCTTAGGGCTTAGGGCCACATCCAGTTTTAGAGGTCTCCAAGGATGGAGATCCTGCCATCTCCCTTGATCCCTTTCCTTGTGCCAGATGATTTGCCTTGTGAAGAATTCTTCCATTACCAGCAGTGGGAATTTCCCTGTTGCACTCCATCACTGCCTCTTGTCCTTTTTCTGAACAGCCCCATGAGTCTGGCTGTGTCTGCTCTGTAACTGTTCTTTAGGTAGTGAGAGACAGATTTGCCTTCCCTTAGATTAAGCACACCTTACCTGTCCTCATATACCCTACATTCCATGCCCCTAATTGTCTCTGTTTGGACAGTCTCTATCCCTCCTGTTTGTCAGCATTGCTCTGCCATTGGGGTCCCAGTAGAGTGTGACCAATGCACAGGTGTGCCAAGCAAAGCCAAATAATGTCCCCACTAAGCTGTAGCCTTTGTTCCTCCAAGGGCTCACTACTGGCCTGTCCAGCCTCGTGTCCAGCCTGTCCCCTCTTTTCATTGGAGTTGCTGTCTGGGTAATTGGTGTGCAGCCTGTGCTGGTTCATGAGGTTATTTAGTACCAGCTGTAGAATTTCCCATTTGAACTTCATTTTTATTGAACCATTTTCTGTGTTTGTGGAGGTTTCTGTGAGTGTCAGCCCTGCCTGGCGTGGGAGACTGTGAGGACAGCCTTGGTAAAGTCAGTGAAAATGACATCCACTGCTTTCCCCTCATTCATGGAGCCAGTCAGCACAGATTGCAATCAAGCTGGTCAAATGTGATTTGCCTGTGATAAATCTAGGCTGGCTATTCCCATTCCCCTTCCTGTTCTTCCTGGGTGTAGCTTCCCTGAGAATTTGTTCTCATGTCCCAAGCCCTAAGTTTGGGCTGACCAAGTGTCCCTTCATCTTGAAGATGGCTTTTCCCAGTCAGCTGGTACTCCTCAAATATAAAGGTAATGTAATGCCAATGTGAGCCTTTTCACTGCAGATTTTTTTTTTAGCAAAACCATCCAAACAATGTGCTTTTTCAGCACTACCAAACTGCCACTTCTGGTGCCAAAAGCTCCAACTGTCCCTTTCCCAGCTGCCAGACTTCTCCATGAAAAAACTCACTTCTGTAGTGCTTTTGTGTTTTCTGTAAAAAATTGTGGCATATGGAAAACTGAAAGTGTGGCATGGGATTGCACTAAATAGCACTAGAAGATGATGTACTGGTGGTAGGACAGTTAACTGGTTCACAGTTAATGTGACACAAAATTGCTCTGTAAATTACATTGGAGCTATTGTGGAGCTTCCACATGCCAGAGTGCTGCAGAAACCAAGGCACATAGTGCTAGCTCAGTGTAGTACTTGCAAGACCTTGTTCTTCATTAATTTTTAAATCTTTGGCTCTCAGAAGTAGAAATATTTCAGTGACCTAGAAATAGTATCCTCTGCCTTGAAGCAACAGAGAAGAAGGAAGCTATGTAAATAGTGCTTGTCTCACTTGAATTAGATTGCAGCAGTAATGTTAGCACATGTTAGGCTAACTGTTTTGAGAAATTTAGTTTGAATTTAACTTAGGTTAAGAGATCTAAATCAAGTGCAGACTCCACAGCAAGTTTTTTCAAACTTTTTTTGCACATTGATCATTACTGTGTCAAAAGTAGATCTTATTAATCACTGCCAAATCACATTGCATTGTGACCAAAGTAATACAAAGTAAACAACTAAGCTTTATTATTTAGACTGGCCTTAAGAGGATATTGGACTATCTAAGGTATAATCTTTAAATTCTGAAAGATTTGCAAATGCAAGCAGTGTGTCTGTTGAGGGCCACTGGTCGCTGCACTTTTGTGCTGCAGTCAGACATACTTGTCATTCCTTTTTACTCCACCATACGCTTGAAGCCGATATTCCTTCCCTCATAAGGCACCTTGCAAGCCTGCAAGCCAAACTTATAGCCCAGAAAATTTGGATGATGAGCTAAGATGTAACGTGGAAAAGCAGCAGGGAAGGGATGGTGAGACTATCAGCAATCATTTGTTTACCACAGAGAGCTGCTTGACTCCCTTGTGTCATATTTTCAATATTGTAAGCATTAGTGTTATGCCTTTTAAGTAGTTCTCGAGTCATTCAAATGGACTTTTTAAAGTGTTTGTTTAGTACTGAGAGGAACAGAAGCTTATTAATGTCCTTACAGTTGTGTGTGTTCATGGCTCACTCAGTCCCAGTGTACTGAGCAAACACAGTAACTGCACAGTGCCAGTGTTGGTTTTCTTCTGTCTACGTCAAAACGTTACACTGAAAAATAGTCTTTGGAATACTGTAAACATGACTTTAGAAGAGCTTTTAAGGGGACTTTTTTAATTTTTAGCAGTCAGATTCTGGTTATGTTCCCAGATTTATTTAGAACAAGTGTGGTTAAATACTGCTGAGATTGAAACTCCAAACTTTGCTCACATGCAGCTGCAGAGGAAGATGAAACTCTGCAAGTTATAAACTTTTGAAGCCGTGGTTTCAGAAATGTCTCCTCAGTGAATGTTAAAGCCTGTAGTCTCTCCTTGAAGCTAGTTCACTATTACATAGCTAATTGTAGGGAATTTAAAATGGCAATAATTTTTATTAATAATGCATCAAAAATGAAACCATTTTACATTTCTAAAGAGATGACCAGAGGGAGGCTGCTCTGGGCCATGAACTGCAGAGGGAAGCTTGGATCTTTATCTGTGTATGTTTTACTTTAGTTCAGAGGCAGTTCCCTGTCACAGTGTGGTCTTGTGCAAGCAAATATATCTTATCATTAGAAGAAACAGAGGAGGAATGGATTTTGCAGACTACACAGGAAAGAATCAGTATTGAAGAATCATTTAAAAACCTGACAGACACTCTTGGTTTCACAGATGTGCATCTGAGAAGTTCATGAAACATATTTGTCGTTTTCAACTTAGTGAAGCTGATAAAAATTGCATTTGCTTTAGAAAGATAATATTTCTATTATATTTCTAAATATAATATTTCTAGATATAATATAATATTGGATTAAAGTATTAATTACCTGAATTAAAAATGTAAAAATTTACAGCTCTAATTTGCAGAAATGTGTGGGCTGAAAACCTTTAACTTCCTTGAAACCATTCTGATATAATCACATGTATCATGAGCTGTCTCTGTAGGTAGGTGTGTGGGCACACCTCAAGTCTGCATTACAGTTTTAAAAGGATTATGGTCGGTCAGATTGTGCTGGTGGCTTTTTTATCTGTTAAGGTCAGATCTTTAAATCCAGAGCATCTCTTTTACTTAACAGTTTCCATCCCAATCTCTCCCAAACCAGTTTTAGAGACTAAAGGGAAAGTATGGTTGGTGCAAAAATTACAGCTCACTTTATACTAGTGATGGGAAACACAAATAGCTCATTAGTACTGTGAGTCTAAAGGATGTGCCATGCAGCAATAGCAGAATTGCTGGGCATCAGTGCTAGTCTGTGGACATTTTCCTCCTCTGGCATCCCTTACACCTCTGCTCTGTCCATTGGTTTTCTTGCCTAGTGCTTAAAGCATTTCTTTTGTTGTCCCCAGAAAAGTGCTAGAGGAGAGCAGAACTCTGGGCTGTGGGCCCAGTCAGGGTCCTGAGTGGGGAAGTGATTTTGCTGCAGCAGGAGCAGAGAAGTCCCATTTACTTTGTTGTGGGGTAAAGTTGTACACTCTCAGCTCTTCAGCTGCTAATGAGGTTGGGTCCATTGGAATGAGAAGTGAAGGCAGGGAGAGCTTTAGCTCACACCTCGTCATACTTCACTGAGACCATGGCCAAGTGGTCTCAGTAATTATTAGTATTGATACATCAGTATATAAGTATTTTATGTTAGTCTCTACATTGATATATTGCTGTGTTTTACATTGATGTATATGTTATTAGCTTAAACACTCCAGGGCCAGTTGCAGATTTTTCAACTGTCTTATCTGTGAAACTTCTGCTGCAGGTTTTTCAGTGTACAGTAGGGCAACATCCTAACATCAAATCTAGAACACATCAGGAAGAATTTGCAAGAAAATTCTTTCTTAGTATTCTCTAACAATGTTGATGGACCAAATGTGTCAGTCTGTATTTCCTGGAGAAAAAAATCCCTCCAAAATTAAGAAGTGAGGCTCAACAGCCAACATTCTGAACAACTCTTGCAGTCAGTACAAAAATAATTATATGTATTGTGGGAAGCAGGTGCCATGTATGCTAATGGATGGACTGGAAAAGGTGGCTGGATGGACTGGAGCAGATGGCTAATGTTACTTTACCTCTTCAGCAGATTATGGAATCAAAAATGTTGTTCCAGCTCATTCTGGCTATGAATGTCCCACATGAAGCACCATTCCCTTCAGAGTCCTTAGAACTTTATCCTAAGTAAAGATTTATACTTTGATTTCATAGGGTGGTTCAGAATGGTTGGAGTGGTTCATTTCATTTTCGTGGCTATAGATAGTGTAATTTGATAGTTTGCAGGAGACTTCTCAATGCTTGCTGTCATTCTGCAACCAACAGCTGGCATAGCAGATTGTTTTGTGGATTTTCTTTCTCAATGCTGGACCACTTAACACAAAGAAAAAGAGAGATATTTTAAAGAAATATCCCACTTAAGGTAATTGTTAATGTATTTGTGTATTGCAGAGCTAAACGGGAACAGGAGCTGCAGCATTTAACAAAACAGAAGGAAGAGGAAGCTCTAAAACTGCAAATGCAACTTCAGAGACAGAGGGCCATGAGACTCTTCCATGAACGACAGCTGGCCTTACTGGAAGTTGTCCATCCCAGTATGATTTATATTAAACTATAGCAGAAGATTAAAGTGTCTGGGTGTCCTTAGGAACAATTTCCCCAAATCTCTTTTCCAATCTTGCATGTCTATTTGCACGGTAGTCTTACTGTCTCTTCTTCTGACCCAGTTATCTGAAAGAGAATGTGCTAATTCCCTCAGGGCTCAGTAACTACTGATCAAGATCTGCTGCTTTCAAAATGGTGCAGGAGAAAGGGAGAGACACTTTTCTTGTGTTACAAAGCTCCATTGCAGCTATGATCTGCAAGACCTGACCCACAACTAGGAGACCTTGAGGGAAGAAGGGCTTTTAACTGAGACCACCCAAGGTTTTTGTACTATCTAGTTTGAAGATTACAATGTAAATTGATAAGAGAACCTAACCCACAGTCTTGTAACTGTGGATTTTTGTTACCTTTGTAGGTCAGGTGAATAAATACATGCAGGAAATGGAAGAGAAATCAGCATTAACAATCCAGAGATTCTGGCGAGGGTATAGAGCAAGAAGAATTTTTCATCAGCAGAAACAATCTCTGAAGGAGAATAAGGCAGCTATCATCATTCAGAGAGCAGTAAGTACTTGTACTTTGTTCTAACAGTAGATAGGACTGAGAGGATTGCGAAACCTCATAAAGCTCTGTTTATTCTCTTACTGTCAATGTAGCCATAATTTATTAAAAAATTACTCGGGGGTGATAGTCTAGAGCCACAAGTTGCTTTAAAGGATTAAACCCTGTATAGGCTACAAAGCCTAATACAGTCTTGTAACTAAAATATAAAAGCTGCTTCCTTGAAACCCAGGATTGGAATGTCACCATACTACAGATGAGTCAGTAACTTATTATGAGTGTTTTTACTTACTATTTAATGTTCATGCTGACCTTGTATGTTGTCTTTTCAACATCATAGCTGCATTTAGGCTTTAACAGATGCAGTACAGAAACACTTTCACTGATTGTTTACAAACAAAGCACAAGACAAACTTCCTCTCTGTGATTGTCATATTCTCATATGTTCCTTACAAAGGCTTGTAAATTCTTGGAGAAACGAAGAAGGAGGAGACCTCTCTCTCCTTGCAAGGAACCCAAGGGACTGACTGATGAGCAGAGACTAGCTTTGCAGCAGAAGGTGGATGACTACATCAAATTGCATCCGGTCTGTTTCTTAGTCATTTCATAATTTGCATTAATGATGCAACATAAAATACTGTAGGGATGAAATATATTCAGCTTCATAAATTATGATCAAGATGAGCCATCTGAGGTATGTATGTATTAACCCTCCTTGTTTGACAGCAAGGCACTAGGATATGGAGGATTTTAACCATTAATCTAATAAGAAGTGTCAAAGTAAACTGTAATTGGAAAATTTATATACATGATGGTGGATAATTTTGAAGAGAGTTGCAGAGGGAGCAAAATGATGAAGCTAACAATTACGAACAGCATTTGCATTCCTTGTTTAAGCATTATTCTGCCCTCAGAAGTTTTAAAATAACCAGCTCCTAATGGTAACAAACTTATTTTCCTCCAGGCTTCCCAAATGTCAGAAGAAAGGAGTAAAGAATTGCATATGCAGGCTCAGGCAAAGCTGGCACAGTTCCTGATGCAGAGCAGGCTGGATCAGAGAGCAGCGCAGCGGAGAGAGGCTTTACTGGCTCAGGTCAACACTGACGTGGAGCTGCTAATGAGTATGTGACTGCTCTGCTCATGGCTTTGATTACTGTTTGGATTAAACCAATTTATAGGGAAAATTAGAGTGAGTAGTTAAGGCCTTATTTCAAAACTGAAATATCTTTCTCCCTTTGCCATATGCCTTATCTTGAGATCCAGGCTTTGTTGGAGGTTATCCAAGTGCTGCTGTAGGTTAAGGATAATCACTGTTTTTCAAGGAGTATCTTATTCTTCTGCTGAAAGTCTTTCTCTGTTATATTCACAAGAAAAGCAATGGCCCTGTAACAGGTATTAGAATTTCTTAAAATGGAGTCTCACACAACCTATTCACCCACATTTGTTTTGCTTTGACTTGTTTTCTTGTGTTGTAAGTAAGCTGATGGTTAAAACACTCTCACCCTTTCCAGATAAAGAGGGAAATCTTTGAGCTGCAAATTCCATGTTTTCATTTTCTCTGGCCTGGCCTTAAGTGAAACAGAATTCACTACTGTGCTATCTTAATTCCAGACAAGTGGCTGCATGAAAGAGCAAGAGTAGCAAACTGCAGCCACCAGAGAGCACCCAAGCCGGGCAGAATTCAGCAAGTTACTGAATGCCATTATTTAGTCCGTCACGTGCTGTGTCACTGCAGCTCATCACTCCCTCAACACATGCTCACACTGTGCTGGGTCCCCAAGCAGGGGAACCACAGTGCTGCTGCACCAGAGCAGTGAGAACACCGTGCTGCTCTCACCCTGCACCAGGAGTGCTGATCAGCAGTAGCAACCAGGAGATCCTCTGAGGTTATACTGCCACAAGTCATTTTGGTGGGTGCCGTCGCTGTACCTGAAAGAAGTGGTCCATCTTTCCCCTTTCTTCTTTCTACCCCATTATGTATTTATTTTTTCAGATTAACCTTTATTTAGATTGTCTCTTCAATCAGATTTATGATGTATCATGTAGTCATAAAATTGCAATGCTAGCATGGGGAAAGAAGTGACCTAGGACAGTGGGAAGTGGGAGGGTAGTATTCCTTTTTTAAAAAAAAATACTCATAAAACCACAAACAAAATACAGAAAACTCTTCTCCTTGTTCTTGCAGATGCTCCAGGTTTAGCAGAGACCACAGAAAAAGATCTTGGTGCCTTTATGAGTCGATCAATCCCTGTAGCTACTAAAGCAAGACAAATCCACAACACTATGCTAAAATACACTCGTTGGCCATGGTGGAAGAAGCTTGGAGATGAGTTTATGGAGGATGATGTAATTCCTGATGATGCTATAAACACAGAACTGGAAACTCTCTTTATTGGAGGAAGGAAATCCTTTTAGGTAATAAGCAGAAGAATTTCATATTCAACCAGACTCATATCTAGCACTATGCACTCACTTGAGTATGTTTTTAGGAAGGAAAACATTTGAAAAAGACCCAGATTTTATTTTAGTGCATTTTACTTAGTATGAATCCCTTCCTGTACATGAGCAGTTGGATCCTATTGATTGTGCTGTTGCAAATAGGATGTAAATACTGTAATTGTAAATGAAGTTATTTTGTAATTTGTATCACTTTAAAAGTAACCTTTGGCTTTTCAGTTCTTATTCACACTGGGATACATAAAGAATCTGGCCATTGTTAAAGCCTGAGATATTACAGCAAAACATTTTATCAGGTGATGTGCTTTGAAATACAGATGTGTCTAGAACAAACCAAGAAACCAATAGAAAATCATGCAAACGTGAGGAAGGCTGGGTGCTTTCTCTGTATTCCTCCCAGACTACCTGTCCTTGTTTCCACCCTCTGTAGGTTTCCTTTTGTTTGAGTTTGTCCAGGAGCTCTTTGTTCATCCATGAAGGTTTCCTGATGTTTTTGCCTGACTTCCTTTTCATTAGGATGCATTGCTTCTGAGCTTGGAGAAGGTGATTTCTTGAATATTAAGCAGCTTTCTTGGGCTCTCCAGGGCTCTACCCCAGGGAACTCCACCAAGCAGTTCTCTGAAGGAGTCAGTCTGCTCTTCTGAAATCCAGGGCAGTGAGCTTGCTGTGCACCCACCCTCCTTGCCACCCCAGAACTCTGCCATTCCATGGTTACTGCAGCCAAGGCTGCCCTTGGGTTTCACATTCCCCATCAGCTCCTCCTTGTGAATGAGGACAAGGTACAGCTTTGCACCTCTCCTTATTGGTTTCTCTATGTCTTGGAGAAGGAAGTAATCAGCAGTGCATTCTGGGAACCTCTTGGATTGCCTGTGCCCTCTGTGCTGTCCCTCTAACAGGTATTGGGGTGGTTGAAGTCCACCACGAGGACCAGGACTTGTGAATGTGCAGCTGTTCCTACCTGTCTGTAGAGGATGTTATCAGCTCAATCTTCCTGTTTGGGCAGTCTGAAGCAGACCCCTACTGTAATGTCACCAGTCCCTGCCCTCCCTTTAATCCTGACCCATAAACTCTCAGCCAGTGTGAGCATCTGGACCATCAGCTCTGTCTTCTTAAACCACGCAGAAGTTGCTTCATCCAGAAAGATCCCCAGTACAGGGTGTCTGTAGTCACTGTGTCCTGGAGCACCTGGAGCCAAGAGCTGAAGGGTGCTGCCTATTGATGTGTCTGGAACAAGAATTTGAGACTGTGCTAATGTCACAGCTACCTGTGCTATTTTTCAGGTGAAAGGCTAGAGATCTTAAAAATTAAATCTTGCCTCACTGCAAAGGAGGAAAAAGTGCAGTGGTTGCTGCTGTTTGTATTGGGGGCAGCAGTATTGGTTCAGCATGTTTGTTTTCCATTCTCTCTGGAAGGCTTTGAGTCTCAATTTTAGTGGAGATGAATGGAAAACAAATAAATAGAAACAGTGGGTGGAAGACCAAGCCCATTCAGATGCAGCTGATACATGGAAATTAATAACTGGATGGCTGCCAGGAGGAAGAGCTGTGCTCTATGTTAACTATTTTTCACAGAACTGTGATTTGGAATGCACTGAATTGGCTCACAGTTCCTTTCTTGGACAGTTAACTGATGGAGCAATCCATTAAGTATTTGCTAGGGTTCTTGCAGGTGTCTGTTGAGTTACATATTATTCTGCAGAGCTCTGCTGTGTTAGTTTTGAGCCATGCCCATAACAAAACAGTTGTCCTACAACTACAAAGAGCAGAGGGCCTGGGGGCAGTCACCAGGTGCTCCACGGGAGGGAAGCTATCCCTCAGCAGCCAAGCTCTGGCACTGGAAATGGCCCAGAATCTCTGGATGAACTGCAGCAAGCCAGCTTTTCCCTTCTAAATACCTGAGTCCTCTGTGCACATCATCGTCCCCTCGGCCATGCAGCTTCTGGCCCAAGCAATTTTGATGCAGAAACCTCTGCTCTTATGTTTATTCCTAATTACCCTTATTCTAACAGCTCCTTAGTGCAGGGAGATGGTCACAAAAGGGCTTTGCTGAATGTATCTTACATAAAGAGCTGAGTCCTCATGGCCAGTGTTAAATACCAAGTGAATTAGAGAGCCATCTTCCCAAAATGCCATTTACTGTAATGGCCTGTGCCACTCACTGCCAGTGGAGTGAATAATGAACTCCCCCTTTGGAATTTGCAATTTGCTAAATCAGGGGGGTTTTCAAGTGAATAGAGAACCTAGTGGAAAATGCTCTTTTGCTGGAGGAATTCAAGTTGCAGGTCCTGCAGCACAAATTCCTCTGCCCTACCACAGCCCTGATAAAAATGCTTTGTTTTACTTTGCTTGTCACCGGGAGGTCGCAGTCACATCCATGTTACAGCCCAGGGAAACTGAGGCAAGAGAGCTATGAGGGAACAAGCCTATGGCTGTATATAGCTGTATAACCTGTCACTTGTTCTGTTACTGTCCTAGGCAGAGCAAGCCAGAAAGGGACCACATGCTGGGATGGAGCTGGGAGATGTTCTTGGATGCCAATTGCTGTGGCCAGTTCAGAGCCTGGGCCCAGTAAAAGAGATTCCCAACCTCCTCTGATGCCCTGCTTGGCTCACAGTGGGAGGGACTTGGCGTAGTTTGACTCATCATCTTTTCAAGTCTTCCTGCACTATGTGCAGGACATGTTGCTGGCATTTTATTTCACTGCAGCTCCTTCTGAAATAAAATACTCCTTCCTTATTAATGGGAACAGATATAGACAGCTGAACAGAAGCCACCTCCAGCTTGCTACCAAGTGAACAGTCCTGTCTACATTATACAATTACCCAAAAAAAGACTGTAGCAGAGGCCATGAGCTGCAATGGTCCAGTCCTACTCCTGCTTTCCTGTTTGCCACAGACCGCAGGCATGCCCAGAAAGCCTGGAGATATTACTTGGGCACAAACCTATGGCATGGGTGGTCCAGCCAGGCAGGAAAAAGGGGCAGAGTTTGGTTATACCCAGCAGGTCTGGACTGTGCCCCTTTGGGTGGCAAGCAGGCTCGACTTGGTAGGCTAAAGACAAACCCTGCTCACCCAGAGGAATTCTGGGGGTGCTCTCCACACTGGCGGGGTGACATTCCTGGAGCGTACCTGCAACAAGGCGAGGGGCAGAGGTGGAGCCCAAGCTGTGAAGGCAGTGGTGCTCAGGTCATTAAATATTGATGCTGTCTAAGCTGGCCTGTGGGGGCGATTGAGCTGAATTGCAGGTTTCTGTTGCTGTGATAAATTGGACCAATTTGTCATGTGGTTTTGTTTCTTCCCTCCCTTAAGTAAAGCTGTACAGGAGCATTATTGCTATGGCTTCAGCAGCAGCAAACAATCTGGAAAACAAAATCCTCTGGTGGATATGGATAAAATGGAAGCAATGGCAACTGTTCTTCTCCAAAGGCGCCACCAAAGTCATAGAGCTGGAAGAGGGCAGCAAAAAGAACAAAACAAACAAAACATTACTCAGCCCTTTCAGAGACAGAGACAAAGCAGTGTCCTCTGCTGGCTCCTGCAATTGAGGAAAATTCCTGTTTATGCAGACAGATACCTTTTTTTTTTAGCTTTAACTGTAACTGGACTCTGCAAACAACAGGATGTTCATCTCCAGCAGAGACACAGGCATACACTCAAGACTGTGATGCTAAATCCAAGGGCGTCTCCTGGCCTTTCAGACTGGCTGTAACAGGAGCTCTGAGCAGAGGACAGGAGATAACCCTGATGCTATTTCACCCCTTGCCTCTGAGTCTTCTACTGCCCATTTCCATGGGAGCAGCAGAATCTGGTACAAGCATCTGCTCTCCACTGCAGAGTATCACATATATCGAGTACAAGGAGAGACAAAAGCTTGCTCTGAGTAGTGGAATCGGGTCTATTTATAAATTAGCACGCATCGGAAAAGGAGGCAGCTCATTGCAGGGGGAGCTGCAAAGACCATCACAATAGGTCTCCAAGTTCTCATTATTATCCTTCTTTACATCACAGTCACACCAGGTGATCCCCCAAGCGTCTTTGTATCCAGTGAGAAGTCCTTTAAGAACAAGATTGTTTACTGACATGAGCAATATATGGGCCCAGATTGACCAAGGGGAACTAAAGGACAGCTGCTTCCTGTCCCCTCTCCCCTGCTCTCTCTGAAGGCAGGGCTGGGTTTACCCCTAGTGCCTTCTTGGGGCAGAATGGCAAAGTCTGGCAGATGAAGACGAAGGAGAGGACACCACTGCTCTGGCAGTTTTTCCCAGTTGTGCCAGAGAACGTCTCTGTAACCTTGAACACTGTGTCTCTGTCTTTTCCTCTGACACATGAGGCTTACTGAAGAGGTTTCATATGGGTTTTTTTGTAATTTAAGAGCCTTCACTGGAAGATGCCATGAGTCCAGTGCCTCTGAAATCCCTTTCAACTAAGGTTAAATAGGAGTTTGACAGACCCCAGAAAGAAGAAAAATATTTGTATAATTAGGTGTTGAATACACAGAAACAGTTCAGGGTTGCTATGCTATTTATTTTTCTCCATGATCAACTTTTCTCTGCAGAATTTAGTTCTTCTCTAATTAATGTCCTCAAACAGAAACAATGCCTTTACTTAGGCTGGATCACTTAACAAAACTCATGAACGTGAGCAATTCTGATCAGGGACCCTCCTTTTAACATGTCTCCCCTGTCCAGAACCTGCCTGTTCAGAATGAGATGAACACACGCACACACGTATAAGTCTGGCAACAAGACCCAGCTCAATCTAGCATTACGTGATAGAGCCAATGAGATGCGACACTTATTCCTAGAAAAAAAATCAGCATAACTATTCATTTGCCAAGTCCTTACTGACTGAAAGGGAAGAGGTTCAAGCTGTCATGGTTATCCCTAAAATGAATGGTCAATTAAAATAGTTGTAAATGCAAGATACAATTCGTTCCTGTGCCCAGGAACAGGGATAGATGGAGGCGTTACCACTGCCTTGGCTTTATTCTCACAGCAGCTCTCCTCTTTCCAGAGAGACTGCCCGTCACGTGTAAGAGCCTGTGGAGGCTGATGCAGGAAGATAGTCAGGAGAGTCACCAGAGCCGTGCTTGCTGTAGGACAAAAGAACGTGCGATCTGTGACCGGAGATAGGGACTCCCGAGGTGGCCAGTCTAAAGAAAAGCTACCGGATATGGAAAATGAGGGATCCCACGCACCGTAAGAGGAAGCCGAGGGCTAATCTGAGCCCCGCTCGGAACTGCCCGGCACTCTGGGGAAGGAGGGGCGCAGGGCCGGGGAGAAGGGCGGGCGCCGCGAGTCGAGCGCCCTAAAGCCGAGGCTGCGGGGCCGCCTCCTCCCGGCCCCGCGGGGACCCCCCGCCCTGTCCCCTCAGCACCGCCCGCTGCCGGCCCCGCGGGGCCGCTCCGCTCTTTCCCCTCAGCGCCGCTCGGGGAGGCGCCCTCCGGGGACCCCCCGCTCTGCCCCTCAGCCCGCTCGGGGCGGGGCCCTGAGGCCGGTGCCTCGCCCGAGCCGCGCCCGCCGTTGCCGTGGCGACGGGCTAAGCCGGGCCTGCGAGCGGCGGGCGCCGAGGGGCCGGGCAGGAGCCGACCCGCGGCTCGGCGCTGCCGGGGCGGGCATGCACAACAAAGGCGGCGGGCGACACGTCCCGGGCGGGCTCCGCAGGTAGGTAGGTGCGGGCGGGTTCCTCTCGGCAGCCAGTCCCGCAGCACGCGTCCCCACCGCCCTGCTGTGAGGGGAGAGCGACCGGGGAGCGAGCTCCTTCTTCATCCTCAGCCCCGGCCCCGCCGCACCTTGCGGGCGTGGGGCTGCAACAAAGGCAAATGGCTGCGCGGCGGGGAGGGCTGCGGGACCGCTCACGGAGCGCTTTATGATTTACCTGAGCTCTGGGACTCGTTCCCCGGGTGCAGCGCGGCCGCTCGGCTCCTACCGGCAGCTCGGCGCCCAGCGCGGAGACCGGGAGCGGGGGGATACACGCGCTTCCCAGGCCCTTCCACACCTGCCCCGCCTGACACCTGCTCGCTGCCGGGGTCCCGCATGTGCCCGCAGCCCGCGCTCGCTCGCTGCTCGCCAGCAGCGGGGGCTCCGCCGGCGCGGAACGGGCCGGAGCGCTCTGCCCGTGCGCTGGTCCGGCGAGCCCGGCCGCTGCTCTCGGCTCCTAAAACTGCACCCGCAGGGACAGAGAGCTTTGCAGTCGGCAGGATGGAGCCTTGGAGATGCCTGGGGGCGTTTTGTCCTGTGCAGGGTGGGATATCGTGTGCTGGTACGGTACTAGGCTGAGTTCAGTCGTTGGGAAGGGGTGGCTGGGCAGCACCTGGCTCTTTAAATCTGCGAGGTCCCCGTGAGTCATTTCTTAATTAATTTCCATGTGATTTCAACTCCAAGATGCATTCTCCCAAATTCATGATAGGTTTTGATACCTGAGGTGCTAGCAAGGGCGTCTATTTGAATCCATAGAGGTATAAGTTTTACTGCATTATTGAAAACAGAATTCCCTGGAGGAAAATCTGTAAAATTTGCTCCTACCATTTACATTTACACTGCAGCAAAGCAGCTCTGGGTGCATCTACACTTTAGCCTTTCCTCATTTCCTAGTCATTGTTGCACTGAAAAGCATTATAAACAACTCTGCTTGTTTGTTGATATTATAGTGAGGCCTGAGGGCTTGGTAATGATTTCTTTCACTTGTGGCTCTCAAAATGCTTCACAGACATCAATAAAGACTGGGAGCACTGCTGCAAATCTGGGGAGGTTTTACTGATCCCATTTTACAGATGAAGGAGCAGATAGAGACCTAGAAAGATTTAAGTCAAATCCAGAACCTAAGCACAGATTCCAAATCCCCTATTTAAGGTGCTCTTCCCCACCTTACTTTAAAAAAAAATTGTCCTAATTTCACTGGCTGCTCCATGAAATGTTTTGGGCACTGTCAGCCACAGACCTTCTGGAATTTTGAGATACTGCTCTTGCATATTGCCAAAGTGACGTGCCTTTAGTGCCGTACAGTTGAGAAGGATTGTTTCTGAGTAAAACAAGTCTCTCTTATTTGGTTTGTACTGAGGTAGAACCCAAGAGCTCTATCATGAACAAGGATGTGTCAGGCAAGGCATTGTGCAGTCAGACAGCAAAGCATGCACAGAGCTGATGAGCCAGATACGAAAGCCTGGGTGTCTGCTGTGGTTCCTTTGGTAGCCTCCCTCAAAAAGAGATAGGATCTCTCCTCACTACGGGTATATTTCCAAAAGCAAAATAAGTGATTCCTATTGTGACTGCAACTGTGAAGACTCCTGATCCTAGCCTGGTTTTTGAGTCTGTCCACTTGCTTTCATGACCCAGACAGGAGATGGACTGTGTTTGAGATCTGGTTCATATCCTTAACTCATTGCTAATATTGATCTCCCTTAAGGCCTTTAACCAGAGAACCCCAGCTGCAGTCTCAGATTTAAGGCTTGCCTCTGTCTGTAGAGCACCGTGCAAGATAACAGCGGTAGCCCCAAAGCATTTGTAAAGTTTTAAGCTCCTTAGGCTTCATCTGTGTAAGAAAAGCCTGCTGCAGACTAGGTGATGATGCACAGCTCCCAGTAGTCACAGAGGAAAGGGAAAAGAATGCTTTTATGGATTTTTCTAAGTTTATTATCCATTGCGTGCTTGCTGAGTCTTATTTAGTCTAACAAGATAGTCTGGAAATCCCAGTTTCTTAAATTTAAGTTTGTAGGAGATCAAGTTCCACTTCAAATACTGCTCCCCCAACCAAAAAATTACCCCCCAACCTCAAACACCTCAGTGCTGCAGGAGCAAGAAGCATTGCTGATTGATGGCAGGCAAAATATGACATCACAGTTGGTCCCCGTTCCAGGGTTTCAGAGGACAGTTCTTTTAAAGGAGAGACAGCAAGCATAGCTCCAGGGCCTCCATAGCTGGGCATCAGCCAATTACTGTCATATCAGATTAGCTCTATGGCACATCAGCACACATTTGTGTTAATAAAAATGCAACATGACTGTTCCATAGTATTGATGGAATTATTGTGTTTACAGCCCTATAACATGACTAATTGAAAGGGAGGTTCTGATTACAGAACCATGGACTTCGAAGGTGATTTCTTCTGCAGCTTTTAAATAGGCCAGTTTGGAAGTAAGAAATTAATTACTAGAGGACAAACCCCAATTTTTATTTTCCATTGATGCAGTTACCCTTTTCACAGTTTTTTGGGAAAAAAATCCTGTTTCACAAAGCAAACAGGAAGATTTTAACAGTTTTTTTTCCACCTTGACATGATCTTGTTGCAATACAGCCTGTGCTGCTGTAGCTGCTTCTTCTCTTACACAAAAGCTTTAACCTGCCCCTGCTCTGCAAGAATGTAGCCCTTGGAACCAGCCTGGAGATTTCCTCTGCTGCCACTGCAGTGAGCACATTCTCCTTGTCCAGAGCAGCTTGGCAGCAGCTCTGCCAAGCTGCTCTGGACAAGGAGAATGTGTGGGTGTTAGTGAGATGAGGAGGCATCACATGCACCACTCCATAGCCAGGATTGGGAAGATGTCCACAGCTTGATGAGTTTCCTGTTCCCTTGTCACCTGCCAACATTCAAAATATGCACCCATTTGTCTCTGGGAATAAACTGGGCACCTCTGGCCAGCATCTCCACAAGTTTTGCAGTCCTTGCTTCATAATTAGCCCAGTCTCAGCTTCCATCTGTTTTTCAGTTCGCATCGGCCCTCACAGCTGGTTCCTGGCAGCCATTATCACCTTCCAGCACAGGAACAGCTTTAGCTCCGAGTCTTGGGAGGATGGACAGGTCTGGCAGGATCAGTGAGATAAGGAAAAATAACAAAGAGGTAGAAAACAGGTACATGGGCACAGAGAGGGAAGATGGACTGAGAATGTATGTGACAATGAGTGAAAAATGAAGTGACAGGTGGGAGGCACCACAAATCCTGAGTCTTCCTGGGAGTCACAGACAAGGTGGGATGTGGGGGGAGTCAGGGGGCTGTGGGGTTTGTAGGAACAGGGTGACAGATCTCTGCTGCCAGGGACAGATTGCATTACAGCTGCCAGCCCACTGCCCAGGCTTCAGAGCTGTTCAGCCAGCCCCAGCCACTGCACAGGGCTGTGCAGCATTTGTTATTTTCCAGACATCCTCCTGTAAGTTACAGTAACAAAGGATGAGTATCTCCAGGAACTGTGTGGGACTGCAGGGGTCAGTAACCTTGTCCACAGTGCTGTCCTGTTGGGAAAGGGCCCTGGGAAAACCGGTGGCACCACAGCAGGCACCAGCATGAGCTGCATGAGGAGGAGCAATTTGCTGCTCAAGGACAGAAAGGACAGTGGAAAGTCTGTGATTTCAGGAATTGGTTATGGAAAGCTGGGATCCTCAGGCAGAGGTAATAATAGCTGGAGAATTAGGCAATTCCCATATTCATGAGCTGACAGACTGCAGTTCTTTTGCCAAAGCTGTATTAAATACACCAAGGGGCAGAGGAGTTTTCTGGCTTTGCTAACAGCTGCTTCAAGGTGAAGCACAAGGGGAAAAAAAAGTCTCCACCACTGTCTGCTGATAATCACTTTGCTATGTAGCATCTCAGGGTCTGGAACAACTCAGGGACCTTTGCAGACCTTTTGGAACCTGTGTTTGAACAGTATCTTCACATTCTAGAAATAACTTGTTTAGGAACTCAACAGTACTTGTCCTAAGGATTTCTCTCCAGAAAGGGACTAAAGATTCTTAAGCTTTTGAAAGAGACCCTGTCTTAGATGGGAAGTCAAAGAGCAGCAGTAATTTGTTTCTTATAAAGAAAAAAACCATGGCTTTGTGTTTTTAGCTAGAGAGAGTGTCTACGCCCTTGCCTTCTCTGCTGTTGAAATGCTTGAAGATGCGTGTAAGCAAAAATCCATTTTTCCTTTAGGATATGAAGCTTCAGCAGATGGTAGTGGGAGTTTGCAGGCTCGGTTCTTTGTCAGTGCTTGCAGAATCAGCCTGACAGTGCACTGGCTTTGGATGTAATGCTAGAGCTGCTCCAGTCAGACACTGTGCAGCCCATCCTGTGGCTTCCCTTGCACTGGCTTTGGGTGTAATGCTAGAGCTGCTCCAGTCAGACACTGTGCAGCCCATCTTGTGGCTTCCCTGGCGTCTGGGAGCAGTGCTGGCAGTCTCCTGTCAAAAGTAATTTGTTTACCACACAGCAATCCTACTGTTTCTGTAGGCATGTTTAGGAAGCCAGTTAGCAATTGAAAGATGACAGTGGCTTTGACCACAATCAAGTGATTCACAGGACTCAGACTACACACAGCTGAACTTTTCATGCAAGGTTCTTCCCCAAGGAAAAAGGGAATTAAAAACCCTCAAACAGTGAGCAGAGACAGCTCCATTCAGACCTAGCACAGAAGTGATACACTTTAGTTTCTAGTGTCAGAGCCTGTTGGAGCTGTTGTGTCAGATTTATTTGCTGTCTTCCTAGCTTATTGAAAGGACAACTTGCCTACTATCTCCTCTACTCAAGTCCGTGCTTATCTTAAGGATCTTTACATCTCAAGCATCTTTCTCAATAAATACATACACCTTGCAGAGAGGTCTAGAGACAGAGCAGTGGGTCAGAGTTTGGCTGGAGCAGAATTAGCAATAGCCATGCTGGTACCAGGTTGAAGCTGAGCCCCCTTGATCAACAGGATATAAGTGCCTGGAGATATCAGTCAGCTCTGTGCTGAAATGCTGCTGTCCTTCATGATGGTGTAGCTGATCCTTTCAGCCTGCTTCTAGGAGTAGACAGGAGCAACCACTTCCAAGAGGAGGTCTGTCTTAAAAGACCCTTTCCAAGAAAGTGCCTTGTAAGAGCCGAGGAGGTAACTGCTTCTCATAAAGGATCGATAGAGTTTCACTGCTAATCTGTGCTGTGGTAGTTTAACCTGAAAAAAACCCCCTCAGGCCTGAACTGAGACCTCTCAGTTACAAGCAGACGAGAGCACTCCCTCAGGAGTCCTGGTTTGCAGTACTTAACTGTTTTACACTGATGTGCCCCGTTTTTTACTGCAGCTGTTGCAACAGCTCTGTTCTCTGTGGACAGTCAGGGCTCAGGTTTCCACAACAAGATAACCTGCCAGTAAGCCCCAGTGTGGCACTTCTTTTATTTAAGCACAAGATGCAGCTTTGGAAATGAGTGTGTTATGATTGCAGAAACCATGCCTGCTGTGGGGAGACCTCAAAACACAGTACTTCAGCTTCCCTAAAAGCTCAGTATCACTGAAAACAAGCATCAGCCAAAGTCATAGAAGAAAAAAAAGAATGAAGAAGTAAATCTGGTTTTGAAAGAGAAATGGGTAGGCCATGGACTCCTTTGTACTGATAAGCAGCCTCTGAGCTGATCAGCTTTTTAAGGTTAAGGGCATAGCTTGCTTGTTTGATCTGCCACTGGAGTTTTGGAACACCTTCCAACACATACAGGAAGCGTTAATGTCTCATTCCTGGCTCTGAGAACCAGGTCTGCTAACTCAGCAGCCAGTCCTGTCCCTCAGTGAGGATCTTCTGCCCTTTATTCTGAGCTCTGTTCTGACCTGGCTACCACAGAGCCGTGTTCTCAAGGGAGATGGTCATTGCTTGTCTACACAGTGCTGCAATATTTCTGGTCGGTCCCGTGCAGACAGTGGAGCAATAACTCTGCAACACTTTTTATTTTGGCCCTCAGCAGGCTCCTCAGGGTTTGTTTTTTTTTAATAGGATGGCTTTTGACCTCCATAGAAAGAAGATGCCTACTCCCCCTGGCCTATCCAGAGGAATAAGTGTCAGAAACTTTATTTCCTCTTTGCCTAAAAGCCATTCTTCTACCTGTATCTCACCTCCTATAAAGACCCTCAGAGCACAGTACCTTTTGAGTGAAGTAATATTCAGATCAAAACTGCAGTTATACCTCAAGCTAACATTACCTTAAAGAGCAATCCCTTTGAAGGATGTATAAATGTCATACAAATCAACTCAAAGGTGTTGTAATTGGAAAGGCAGATGAAATTGATTTATCTGGAGAGAAGGTCTGTTATTTTCAGATGGAAATTAGAAAAATGAGGGAGGTTGGCCACTAGATGGGTACTTATTAAGGGGCAGATTTCCATTCACTTTCCTTGCTAGATTGTTTTGAAAGATGTGTTGGTGAAATGTTGAAGCACATTCTATGATAATATGGCTGTGACTTTCAAGGTGCTGAAGACTTTTAAGAATGAGGCTTTTGTGCTGTTCATTGGTCAATCTGAACATGGTTACAGATGTGGATAAGTGTTAATAAAGTGGTTGAACTTTTGAAAGGCATACTGTAAGGCCAGGTCAAGTGAGATCTCCACATTTCCAGGCAGTGAACAAGATCATGGTATGTCTGGAAATACAACTCTTAGTCCTTGCTTCCACCTGCAGCACCATAGTACACCAATTTGTAAAACAGCATTAACAAACCACTCTGGATTATCTCTGTATTTTATCATAAGTATTGTATGGTAAACATGTCCATGTGGAAGAGCCCTCAGCAGCACTCTATGTGTGCAGACTGGTGTTTGCCACATGTGGTATTTGGTAGCTGTATCATCCTGCTGACATTGTCATAGCTTCTGTAGGTGGAAGCCATGCACAGGGTGGGGTGACAGGAGGTAAGAGACTGATAAAGGTGAAAGCTGGACAAGCACGCTGAGACAAAATCTCTTGCTACACACCATCTATAGGACTTTGCCAGATTGATTTTTTCCATCCAGAGTCTCCCTCTTTTAATGGCAGTTTCCAGCTCCTAAGCCCTGTGAACCAAACTTTGCATTTGCAGCCCCATGCCTGTCTGTCCTGACAGTGGCTGTCACCATCAGTTGCCTCTCTGAGTGTCAATGTGGCATCTGCACTGCTGCCTCACGCTTCAAGTGCTTGGTAGCTGGACACAGTGCTGTGAGCAGTGATGAGGAATGTGCTTCCTGTGCTTCACACATCTCCTTCCACTCAATGGGAATCAGGTGCTGGACTGAGTCACAAGAGTGCCTTGGCTGTGGGGCAGCAGGGCCTCAGACAGGGTCAAGGTATCAGAGTTTGGGCAGTGAGTGCTGCTTCAGGTTGAATTCCTGCCTTGTAGCACAGCTCCAGCTCATAATTAACACAGGACTGGAGCAGAGCTGTAATGTGACTGCAAGTGGCTGTGGCTTTGGAGCACATGATAGTCCTCCTTCAGCTTCATCAGGGATGTGTGTGGGTCAGAGGATAAGGAGTTTATAGGAAAGCACAAAAAGATGTGTTGAGAGTCTTACCAGACAACAGGATAGCAGAAGGTGCTCTGTGGCAAGGAAAGGCATTTCTTTAGCACCTAAGAGAGTGTGTAGCAGGGATGGCTGTGCTTAGGCATGGGGAGGAGAGAGGAGTGCACACAAAGGTAGCAGGATAATGCAGGGGAGCAGGGAACAGGCAGGATGAGGTGACAGCCAGAGCAGATGAATGGCAGTTGTGTATTGGCTTGGGAAGTCCTTGAGTGGGAGCCCCACATACAAATGCCTGGAGCTTTTGAAAATCAGCACATTAAGCACCAAACCAGCAGGCATGCAGCATGAGTCCACATGAGGAAAAGCAAGCAGCAGAATGCCTGGCTCTTAAAGAGGTTCTGCTCTGCCCTGTCCTATCCTCTGCCCATTTTGCTATTCCTGCTGCTGTTGGAAATACATAGCATCTGGAAAAAGCAATGCCCTTGTAAAGTGCTTTTGGCTTCAGGAGAGTTCCTACAGTGTTGAATTCGCCCCATAGATTTTAATTACTCTCCACTGTGATAGTAATGAGAGCCAGTGGAATTGTACTGATTTTATTTCCTTTTAATTTGTTATGATGCTCTGGATGCAGATTAGCTTTCCCAGCTCGATACATATTATTGATTCATCCTGCCTCGTGTTGCAGTAAATGGCTTGAAGAGGGGTGGGCTGATTTCACTGCAGCTTCTCCTGGTAGCTCTTTACCCCATGCAGTGTCCTCCTCACGCTGGCAGTAGCCAAAACCAGGTATCCTTGCTTGCTTCTGAGCAGGTTGTTTACATGCATGTAAATGAGGGTAGACACTAGCCTAGGGTACTGCTTCTCTGTATGCAATACTCCAGGTCTCCCAGCTGCCTTTCTGCACGATGTGAGGACAGATTAGTGGTCACTTGGTGCAGATGATCCTACTCCTAGGCCCAGCACACAGGGATGGTCCTCAGCAACGGGAACTGTCCTGCAAGGGGAGGAGAGCTGCAGTCAGGGGTGTCCTCCAGCAGTGCTCTTTCAAGCGCACAGCTGTCCAGGAAGCCTTTGGCAGTGGGCAGCCTCCTGTGCCCGTGCCAACATCCCTGCTGAACGTAACTGATGGCCACAAGGTAGTTGTGGGGGTGTAGAGCAACAGGAAGATGCTTATCCTCATAGACCTCCTCCCAGTGAGGGAACCTGACAGGAAAGCTGCTTGTGTGGGACTCCACCCTACTAAGGGATCCTCCTTCATTTTATTTGGAAAAAGATCCAGCACTCCTTGATGCAGGTTATTTAATGTCTTTTTTTCTCTACTCTTCTGTCACTGAAGTTATAATGGAGAAACTGAGCCTGTGTTCTCTTAATACAAAACCCTAACAGAGGTTGAGATCAGGAGTCTTAGACAGCGTCTTGCTGCTTGTAACAGGGGTGAGTGCAAGATGAGCTGCACTCTCATTAGCAGGAATTTGCTGCACAGGCTCAGTGACACCCCTGGCTCAGTGGAGCCAGGCTGGGTGTGCCAGTGCCTTGGTGCAAGTGCATGGCCAGCCCCAGCCAGGAGCCGCCTGCTGTCTCTGCACCACACCACCTGCTGCTCCCAGCTGCTGGTGGTTTTCTGGGCCTGACTGCAGACCTGTGCTCCACCTATTTGAGTCAGCTCACAGGGCAGTGCAGTGCTTGCAAGCAGTAGGGGTCTCTTCTGTCCTCCATGGTGTTCCTATCCCACATCATCTTGGACAGGAGAGATTCATAGAAGAAAGAAGTTGGACTCCGCAGTCCAGCATCCCTCTGCGTGCCAGCCCATTAGCACATCTGCAGCAGGAAGCCCGGTGTTCCAAGGCTCATCTTAGAAAGCTTCCTCATCCTCAGCCGTGCTCCAAACACTACTTTGTGGTATTCTAACTCTGTGTGTCCTTAGAGCATGAGACCTCTGTGCCCCTCAGCAAGTCCAGAGGGACACTGGCTGCATTGCATGAGTGCCACATCACCAATCAGAGGCCATTGGGTGTCCAAATGTTCCTTTCTCCTGGAATAAGTAGGTTGCTTTGTGCCCTTCTATAACTTTTTTCACTGTTTAGGTTGGGAAATGAACTCTCTCCCAGATAAAATCAGGTGTATGCTTGAACAGACTTCAGCTTCTACCCTTCCCCAAAAGAGTTTGCATTGAAATGATCTTTTAATATGTCTGAAAAAAATGGGATTGTATTGGAATGGGTAAAACTCTTGCTTCCCTACTTCTCTTGCAGTCCCTATCTCACTGAATCACTTGAAAGAAAGCAGCATTTCCTCCAGGATTTGTATTTTTGTGGGTTTTGTTGTTGGTTTGGGTTTTTTTAATAATAAAATCATTTACTCTCACCTCCCAGTGGGAATTCCCTGAAGTACTCTTACCTGAGTGTACCTCAGGGATGATGCCTTGCTTAGAGAAAATGCTATAAATACCAGCTGGTCTCCTGCAGGAACAAAGCAAAAGAAGCCACATAGCAACTGCTGTTGTCTGGCAGGTCAGAGGGGCACCAGGCCTCCTAAACCAGCTCCCAAGGCAATTGTGCATCCTCACTAGTCAGGTATCCTTTTGAAGAAGAGAACAGATGACTGTTAAAAAAAAAAAAAAAAAACAACAAAAAAACAAAGAAGGAAAAGAAAACAATGATGAAAGATCAAAAGCAGCTGCAAAGACAGAACCGCACACACAGTTATGTTGGTGGTGAGTAAAGAGAGGCATGTTTGGGTCATGAACTGATCCTCTGAAGCCATAGTCCTGTCCTTGCCCACATACCTGCATTTCCTTGCCACTTCAGAGGAGAAGGCACAGTGTCCCTCAGGGAGCATGCCCCTGGGCCATGCCAGCTTGTGCTCAGACAGTGGCTTGCAGCTCTTACACTTGAGCACAGGTCTCAGAATTAAGTTAATTTCAAATAATTACACTTTGGTTTTAGGAAACCTTACCTGACTTTCCTTGGTTCTTAGAGGCTGCCAGGAGAGTTCTTGCAGATGCTGGAAGGTAGTTTTATTTTGGCCTCTTACAGGTAATAGAGCTGAAACACAGGAACTGGAGTGTCTTGTCTCGGGAGATCAGGGACCAGACATCAGTCTCATGTTACCAAGTTACAGTTTGTTCACAGCATTTCCCACTCTGCAGCTGTGAGAATTACAGTATTTGCTTCATTCACACTTCAGGGTGAGAAGTCACTACTTCAGTTTGTGGTTTCTCCAAATGATCTTAACCAATGTCCACAAAAAGCTCAGGAGTGTAAATCAGTGTCCTGTGACCTCCTGCAGAAAGGCTATTAACAGAAAGCAGGAAGAGAAAATGCTGCCTCCATTTCAAGGCAAGGGTGAGTTGGCTTTAATTTTTAAAACACTTGGACAAGTGATTGATGCGTCAGTATTTTTGGAGAGGGGAGGAAACTGACAGTCTTCTGCTGCTGTGTCAAATGTCTCATGATTCCAGTGATACATCGGAGTACCTTTACCAACATACTTCAGGCACTTGAGGCCTGGCTAAAATCTTCTGCTCTGGCTGAAGCAGGAGTGGCAGGAATGGAAGTAAAATCTGGCTTGAGGAAATCACAGTCTCTGTATTCATTAGGATCTTAGCTCAAAGGCTGTCTTGTGTCCAGCTGTCTTAATGATCTAGAGGCGCTGTACCATCAGCACCTCACAAATTCGTAGGTATCTAGTAGGGGGCAAAGGAAGGTAATGCAAACCAAAGCTGGCTGTAAGGCCAGTCTCCATCATCACCAGCTGGAAAGAGAGAAATCAATGGACTTCAGGTAAGGTCTATAGCTGTGGATAGTGGAGACCCCATACCAGCAGGTGAAAAGCAGAAGTATGTTCATTACCTTAATTGGTTTTTCCTCTTTGTTTATTAACTACGATTCCTCTGACCTCTGCAGGAGGACATAAAGGAAAAGGAGTATCAGCCATCTTATTACAGTGCCTTATTTTGCTGCTGCTTTACATGTTCATCAAAGGTTCTACCATTGACATCAGTGGAGTTGAAAAAGAACTCTTGGTTCATCAAGTGGCACCAGATTAAGTTAGCAGGATTCTGTTCCAGGGCTTCTGACATACTTCCAAAACCCAACCCGGCCACTGCCCAGGCTGTGGGTAATTTGATTCTGCTGGTGCTGACAAAAGCCCTGAGCAGCAGCAGAGATTGCACCTCAAGATCTGTGTACTCAAATACTAGTTCCTACTTCTTAGCATACTAGGCTGATTTATTTTCAAGCATAATGATCAGAAAAGCAAGCCAACACCCTCAGACATCCCTAGCTTGTGGTGAATATTGAAAACTAAACCTGATTCCACTAAGAATTGTGAAAAATGGAGCCATTATATTCTGCAGAAGCTGATGGGTGAGGCAGAATGTTTCATGCCCTGGCAAATACCAGTGACATTAGCAGGCTGGCTTCCATTTGAGAGATGTGGGTGATTTTCACAGCTGGTGGCCCCAGCGCCAGGAACCAGGGCCTCTCACTTCATATGGAGAAAGCCCTTCAATCTTTAGCTAGCCAGTCTTTGACTTCATCTTATTTAAAGATTTTTAGGCACTGTTCAGTGCTAAAGAGGATCTTGCTGAGCTCCTATTACCTCAGCAGCAGCTGATATGTAATGAATTATTCAGGACTAGCCAGTTCCTTCATCAATTTTAATAAATCAAGTTTTCCACCATGTTCTCAGCATTGCTGCCAGCTGGGATATGATGAGGTAAGCCCATTATTTCTTAGGCCTTTTTCATTTGGTCCGGGTTTACATACCTGAGGATCTTGATAATTACCAAGGGATTAGCAGAGCAGCAGACAGTGCTAACTTGGGGTAGATCTACAGTGAGCAGAAGAGACAACAGAACTCCCCCCATCTCTCAGGAGATCACAAAGCTCTGTTTTTGCACAGGGAAGATGGCTTTGCCTATACAGAAACAGACTGAGCCTGCTACATGCTGACCCTCAGAGCAGAGTGTAGCCCTTCAGGCAGATGGCCTGGACAGCACAGCAGCTGAGAGGCACTTCCCATCTTTCACACAGACTCACTCACAGTTCCTACACCTCTAATATTTCTCCAGAGCAGGCACACTGTGATGTTTATGAACCAGTCCCATTTAGAAGGCACCTATGTGGATCAGCCATCAGTGTAACACGTGCACACATTGCCCCACACAACTATTAATGCATATACAACTATTAATGTAAACACAAGCAGCATCTCTCCTACACTGCAGACATTCCATCCAGGCTGCAGATAAACTTCTTCAGAGCAATAGTTCCCACAGCCAACACTGAGCTGAGCTGGTGACAGTTGTGAAGTGTCTTTCCCTGAGCTTCTGCTCAAACTCAACAACAGAAAATGCTTCCTGACCCTGAAGAGCTTGTAGCACTCTTGTACATCTCTTGAATAGACAGGAACACACTTTTCTCTGTTCATTATCAACCTCAAAATTGCTCACTCTGTTTTTTGTTTCTCTCCTGGCCACACAGGAACCAATTTCATAATGAAGTCAAAGGCAAAAAGGTGCTCTTTGTTCCCTGTAGAATTTATTCTTATTACATTGTGCTGCAGTGCATAAAGAGGTGAGAAAGGAGGAAATGGGTCTTTCTCTTCTCCTCTGTAAACTGCAGGTCACCCAGGGGTGGGTATTTCTCCAGCCCAGGTCTTGTAGAAAATTTAGCACTTACAGTCCTTTTCCCTTCTGTACACAAGACATGCATTTTTTACTGAAGAGAATCAGAGCATTCAGCACAAAGCCATTTCTACTGTGGCTGCATCCAGCTCTAACTCTTCCTGTATCCAGAGAACTTACATTGTCATGAGGATGTGATCAGATAGCTGCACTTTACAGCATGTACAAGGAAGACAGAAATCTCCACAGGTGCTTTTATTATCATATATTTTAGGAGAGGGAAGATGAATGCTGAGGAGGGGAGAGGCAGGCCACAAGCAATGCTAAGAATGAATTGTTTACAGTCCTGGTGATAAATTCAGTGCATGGATTAGTCCATGAGTATCTAACCTGCACATCTCTGTGTTGCATCCTCTCATGAACGTGCTGCTGGTGAGGCATCCAGGCACAGCAGTTTATCCACAGAGCTGGCACCAAAGCTCAGTTTGATTGATAGATGAAGACAGACCTTGCTAAAGGAAGGTCACAATTATGAGAAATTTGTTAATTTGCTCTTTGGGGATGGACCATAAAAGAATAGCACCTAATTATGAGAAGTATGAGGGTGGCTCCTCACAGTGTATTAAATAGCAATAGCCATATATCTGTGTTTCCAGAAGTGAGAGGGAGGTCTGCAGATCCTGCCACTATTGTACCTGCTGGTTCTTTTAAGGCTGCCTCACACAGGTATAGGGCTGTTTCCCATGCCTAAGCCATTCCCCCACTTCATTTCTGGAGTTATACTGTGCTGTTTTTTGGACCCAAAGTATTTCAGCTCCTTTATACGATCATTCATTCTGAAGCTCTTTAGTTCTCCCTATGTCTTTTTCCCCCCAGTCAGTTTTCTGCAATTCTTAGCTTGTCATTTTTATTTACAACTTTCTACTTTCCCAGTGTTTACACACATAACATGCTTGTTTTCACTTTCCCAATAAGCAAGAATCCTATTTTTTTCAAACCAATGTATTTACTTTCCTCAGCCACAGGATTATGGCTATTTGAACATTTAGGGGGAAAGAAAAGTTCCCAATTATAATTTGAATTTTTCTACTCAAATTTCTTGTTATTACCCGGCTCAGTTGTTTTCGGCTCACTGAAGCTGACATTTCAGAGTTGTAATGAGGGGTAATTGGTTTGCACTGGGCTTTGTTTGCACACAGCAAATGTAACTGTGTAGTGATCATTGGTAGCTAAGCAACCAGTTATGTTTTATTTCTGTGATCAATTCCTTGCTATCTGTCAAGATTAAGTCTAACACAGCATGTGTCCACAAGGGATACAACAATTTGTGGAGTTAAGAACCAGTCATCTAAAAGACTAAGAGCAACAGCAGCACAAGGCCTCTGACTTATTTCTCTGTCTGCAGTCTCTTAGAGACGTGGAACATTTTCCTTTCAGTGCATGGGAAAGTTTAATGGTTTTAGAGTCTTCATGGTTGAGGTAGGAGAAGTTCATTGGCTGCCACATTTTATTCCTGCAATTCAGGCAGTGACAGCCAACCTATATTTACCCTTTATCTGTTACAGCAAATTGTTAACATTCAGAGGCTCTCTTCACTAGTCAGAAGGCCAAGTGTGACAGGCTTGAATTTCTTTGCTCCTACATCCTGGAAGGTCACCTGGCAGTGGTCACTGCAGGGGAACTTCAAAAACTCTTGATTTTATACTCACTCATTTCATGGGAACATTTGTTTCTTCTATTTAACTGTTGAGAATACCAATTTCAAGGGCTTGGAAAACTTGTCAGGAGCCAAGTAAGGATGGACATCTCCAGGAAGGAGGGTGAGGTAGAAGCCAGACAAAAGGGCAGCTTGAGACAGGAAAAGGGCACAGTCCCATTGCACCTAAACAAGAAGGGAGAGTGGGCCCCATGGTTGGATCTTTTTTCATCCAACAGGCCTCAGAGAAACCTGTAGTTCCAACACAACTCTGATGTCACCCAAGAAGTAAAGCCAAGCAGATCAGAAAAAGCACACACACAGAGCATAAGCTAAGTAAGGGCTTAAATGCAGCTCCCAGGACACTCAGTGGTGGCAGGAGCAATGGTGGAGGTCTCAGATGAGGCTGGCCAAGGTAATTAGAGGCAGGTGTACAACGCTCCTCAGCCTAAGCTTGGATCTGCTCTGCTACCTAAATTCTGTTCTAGAGGGATGACTAGGAGACATTTCATAGAAAAAACCCCCATTTTAGCTTCATGCACTAAAGAAAACGTGGTCCATCTGGAGCAGGTTGTAACAATTCTTCCACCTCTGTCTATCTACAGCAAATGTTGCATGGTGCTTAGAAAGAAATCTTTAGAAGCTCCATCTCCAGACTCAGTTTGCAACTCATCCTTGTTGCAGCTTGCTGAAAGGAGCCATATGGATTTTGTACTGAACGTTGCATAAATGCTAGTATGCAAGTATATTTAGAGGTGGCATATGGGCAATAGTAAATGGAAATGAGTGGGGGTTTGGTTCAGATTACACAGGCAAGTTCAGTGACACAGATGCGCCAGTGCCTTCATCAGGAAGCTTCATTATCTGGAGTCCCAGATTCAGATCTTGATTGGGGTTTTTTCTGCACTTGATTGTGCTGGCTGACTTAGTCAACAGTGTCAGTGTTTGCCAGCACATGTAGAAAATCTTGAAGACTTCAGCCATTGTTAAATAAACCCTCACAACATACAGTCTGATCCGGGTTATACTGTAGATCAGTCAGAGACAGCAACCTTTATTCTTTGGAGTCCTATAGGTACAAAGGTAGATGTCAGAGTTATTTGGATCAATTTAGAAAAGCTGTGTTGTAGTCTAGTTGCTGACAGAACAGCTTGCTATAGCTAGTAGATGTAGGAGATTGTTTTACTTTTTTTGAATCCTTGCGGAAAACCAGGAAGTCCTGGGTATGTGAGAGTTTGTGGGCTTCAGTGTCCTCGGTCAGGGAGGGTGACACAATTCATACTGGCACAGTGTGTCACAGCTCCTGTTGTGCCTGCCCCCAGTCAGGTAGCTGGAACTTCCCCTGTGCTCAGGCAACAGGTATTTGAGCTGGATCTGAAAGTTCTGGACTGAGTCCCATCTGGCATCAGATAAGCTGATATCTACATAGTAACTGGCTGTGTTAAACCATCTCCTACTTTACTCTTTTTTACTTTTCAGTGTTCGGGGAATTTACTCGAGGAGCCTCAAGCAAAAAAAAAAAAAAAAATCCAAGTTGAGCAGAGATGGAAATTTTTCCTGAAGCTGTAGATAAGGCATCCCCTTTGATGATAATTCCACAATTTTATCTGCTCTGATTAAAAGGTTAATTAGATTTAGACCTCTTATGTACAAAGAAAAAATTACAGCATCCTGATAGATTCTTATAACTTGCTCAGAGGTTATCTTACAGCTAATCCACTGTGGTCACTACAGTCCCCTCTTCTGTCACAGCCTGATGCCTCTTGTGCAGCCTCACCTGCACATTAAACAGCAGCCATAAAGCATTTTGCCTCTGGTCCTCCAGATGATGAGCCCTTTTTAAAGCCTACTCGTTGCAACACGTGCATTTCTCTTTGCATAGGGAAGTAGTTAGCTTTGAATGTCACCCAGTCCTATGGAGGCAAGTGGGAAGATGGATTATGTTGGCAGCAATCCATCCATCTGTTCATCTGCCAACACTAATGTTTAGCTTTTCGAGCTCCCAGTTGTCTTAAATAATGCTGACCGACAGGGTCTGGGGTGGGAAATGTCACATAGCTCATTTAGTCTTCCATTTCTTAAGTGGTGATTAAACTTTTTGAGGTGTTACAGATACATGCAGGAATTGTTGATGGACAGTACTTAGAAGGTTGAGGTTAAATTCTTATCTGAGATGCTGTGTTGCATGAAATTCTTACCACTGGAGGCTGCAGCACCTCCAGTGTATCTTCTCAGAGTACTCATTAAAAAGGTGTTTACAAAGGATTCCTGTCTGTTTCCCATGAGGGATTAAATGTCTGCATGGACAATGTTTCCTCTCTTTTGATAGGTATTATGAAGTTGTATCAATAGTGTGGTTTTGCCTCCTTGCTATGGGTAGATGTGTGTACTTTGTGACAACCACAAAGGCTGAACACATTGGGTGCTGTGTTATTAAAAAAAAAAAAAACCACAACCTGGCTGGTTACCTGCAGCTCTGCATGGATGCTCTTGGTTCAGTTTTTAGCACTACTTTGGTAAAATAAATATGCATGCAAAAACTCTCATCAGCTGCTATGATCTGTGTGTTATTTTTTTTCCCAGTTGCAAAAAAAATAAAGGTTAACAAGAATGTAGTGACCTTCATTAGGCTCTTGGAATATTTTTCAAAATGGCATGGAAGTAATGGTACCTAACTCAGGCTGTGAGAACCCAGAGCTGGTTGGGAACTGCCAGCTTCAGACCTTGCAGCAAGTTACAGGCATAAGAAGTGACATGGAGTGTCTTGTGGTTCTGGATCCAGGGTGGGTCTTCACCACACTTAATGTCATAGGGTCTATGTGATTTAGCCAATATTCAAGGCCAGCAGCACATGGAGAAAGAATCTTATTCACTGTCCCTCTCCTTCATTCTCTTAGGAAGAGGTGCAAAATTGCTGCATTTATTATTTTCTTCACTATGCTACATATGCAGTTGCAAACCTGCACTGCATGAAGATGCAACTCGCACAGTGTCCAGTGTATCTGAGCAAACAAAAACATTTTCTTACAGCTGGCTTTAAACAGAGGGCTACATCCTGGCTCCTCCTCCATCACCTTTTGCTATATTTTAGGGTCTGGCAGAAAACCAAAATAAAGAGTCCCATGGCAATGTTGATAAGTTAGAATATAGAGATGTGGTTAGGAACATCCCAAGAGTATATGTGTTGGTATTAATCAGTCTTAGAATTTGTTTTTTAGTGATGACTTTAAGACATCTCCAGTAAACCATGTGTGACATGATGTGTCTAGGGGAGACTTGTTTGTGGTGAGAAATCCCTTGGGTCTGTACTGCCTCCAGTCTGATCTCTCCAAATCCTGTTCCTGTGGGGGTCACCTGGATGTTGATGCCCGGCTGGTGTCAAATACAGCCCAGAGTGATTCTCCTATCTTGAACATATCTGATGTGTTTTTAAGTCTTGATGTTGTAATCTGAGGAACCTTTGGTGACCAGCTGTTTAGGGCAAATCATGCTTGGAAATGCCCTGTGGAATGTGGGCTCCTCCCAGTGTGCTGGGATTTGTGCCTTAAGACATTTATCCATGCACCTCCAAGTGGAGGAACCCAGAGCTCCAGCCCAAATGCCATTTCTGCTCAGCCCTAAGCTGCTCTGGGCAGTTCACTGCCTGTTGTGTCTCTGCAGTCACAGAATTGTTTGCAGAACAGTAATAGCTGCAAATGCAGCAGAACAGCACTTCCTCACAGGCAAGATCCTATTTCAAGAAGCTTTTATGTTCCTGTCACCTTCTGTCTCCCAGTGCAGTAAACCAGTTCCTGTTCTCATCTGTCCTTACTGGTTTGGGGTGGTACCTCCTTTCTTCCATGCATAGCACTCACAGCCCTCCATCCCCTTGCTCCTAGCTGGGGAAAAGGCAGGACACTGCAGCTGGGTTTGTGCTCTCCACCCTGGCCAGCAGTAGGTCCAGCAGAGCACTTAGATGTGCTAATTGCAAGTCACATTTCCTACAGGGAAGACATCAAGTGGAGTTTTCTCCAGCCATCAGTGTTCACAAAGCTTCTCATATAGACAGGCAGGCAAGAGGAGATAGAAAAAGAAAATCCAAGTAATTTCCATAGCTAATTGAAATTAGGGGGAGGGAAGGGGTGCAAATCCAACTTGAAAGGGCAGCCTTTGCCTTTGATAATCAACTGGGAAAAATAACATACTGCAGCATTGAGGAATATGAAACAAAAGTAAATAAATGATGCTGACAGTCTGATCAAAGGGTTTCTATACAAGAGGGACCCTCTGTCAGTGCTGGTCCAGCCTCCATATGCTTAGGGACCTTGCCCAGTAAATTTGATGAACAGCTTCATGTAATGTAGAGAAAGGAACTGAATTTTTCTCTTGGGATTTGTTCTTGATATAAAGTGCTTTCAGACCCTGTAGGCCATTAGAACTAGGGATATCAAAAGATGCAAAAGAGAAGGGCAGGGCAATTTTGTTTCAGTTCCTGAGTTCACATGGAAGCAAAGGATCTGAACATAGAAATAGAGAGAAAAGCTGACACATCCATTGGATTTGATCTGGGGTATTTACTGGCAAAACTATCTATGTAATGGTATTGCTATAGATAATGCTCCCCTGTGGATATAATTCTTCTGTAATAACAGATCCAAATGAATAAAAACTTTCTAGATTAAGAATGCCCATCAGGTGATGGAGTGATACATGCCTGCAGTGATACTACTGTTAGGAATAAAAGGTTCCTTAGTAAATTTATATGTACTCCTAGACTTAAAGCAGAAAAGATAAGAGTCTTTGCTAAGACAAAAAGCATACTCTAGAATTTGCTAATCATACTAAAATCTCCCCCAAAACAAGGCCTCTTGCAGTTTGTGCACTCCTTGGTGGGCTTAGATAAATAGCATCTGTAGAGAAAGAGGCAGTTCACTGGAGCTTTATCACTCCTTCATTAATGTGTCACCAACCTGAATTAGGAATGATTTTCCCAGAGAAAGAAAGGTCAGAGAGAAATGTTGTTTTAGGAAGATGGCTCCTGTGCCCAAATCCCAAGAACACTTGTGCAAAGTGAAAAGACCCCGTTGTGAGTGGAGCCCAGCCTGTCATTTCCAGTGGTCACTCAGTTGGGGTGAAAGGTGAAAGGTTGCTCTAAACTGCACATTGCAAAGTAGGAAGCCAAGAGAGAGCCCATGGCACCACCTTCTAAGAAAGCACAGCACTGAGCCTCAGCAAAATAGAGCAAAAAACTTCAGCAGTGGCTTTTCCATCCTTGAAACAGCTCTGGAGAGGCAGGGGGTTCCCAGTGGCTGTGGAGGCTGCTGAATGAAATTGTCACTTGCGATAAGGCATCCTGGGAGCTGGGGGAAATCCTGGCTCTGTGCCCACTGGCACAGCTCCAAATAATTTCACTGGAGCCAAGATTTTTACTCTGTATGTGGAATGAATTGCCAGGGTGAAGCTGCAAAAGTAATGCCTAGCCATGAAATCCATTTGCAGCACTGCACCTCTGCACCAGAGCCCTGCTGCAAGCAGGCTTGCCCTGGCTCTGGAGAACATTGTGCTGTTCTTGAAGGAGGCAGGAGGAGGCAAGAAGTGTGAAGTGCCACTGAATTCATCAAATACATCACTTAACTGCCCATTTGTGAGCAAACTCACAATTTTGTTGGCCCACTTATGTTTTGTTTTGTTTTGTTTTGTTTTTTCCCCCTAGCTTTCCCAGGATTCCCACCAACACCAAGGACTATCCATCAATATCACCATAGCAACAAGAAGTCATTAATGGTACCCTGCCTATTGACAGTCAGAACTACAGGGTGCTGATCTGGATGGCGAGCCATCACCATCAGTTTTGATGAGAAACGAAAGAGCTCAGGGTCCCTGTGCAATCAATCCTTTTATTCTCAATGCTCTGCAGCTCCCCAGAGAAGTCCTGCATTGTGTAATGGCAGTAAGGGACATATTTCTGTCCTTAGCAAGTCCTGTGCAGTGTGTGCTTAGGGAACTGCTGCCAGGAAAAGATGGGGCTGGATTTGTTGCACAAGTAGGGATAAATGTGCCTCTCTTGGGTTTGTTTGCATGGGGATGTGGTTCTGAGAGACACTTTACATTGCAAATAAGCAACTTATCCTCTAAACCTCCCGGGAGTTCAGAGCAAAGTGGGAGGCTTGGGGGCCAGGGAAGGGGAATAGCAGGCTAAACTGTGAAGAGAGATAAAAGACATGTCATATAATTCTGCTAAATGGTGAAGGAAGGGAAATTCTCAGCAGGTGTAAATTAGCATTGACAAGCAATAGTGGCCTACACCTAGCTCATGGTCTGGTCCACAGTTTAATCAGCTGAAAAGCACCAGCATCTGAAAGGGAGGGGGTTGTTTAGAGAGGCCCGTGGGAGGATGCCCGTTGAAAATCTGCAAAAAGAAGAAAATAAATTCTCTTTGGTAGGTAGGGAAGAGCTTGTGATGTTCCTTGGGACTGATGCAGAGGTGGAGCCTGGCCAGCTGCACCAGCTCCCTGTCAGGACTCCCACTGCCTTGTAGTGTGCAACATGCAGTGCTGGGCCTTCTGAGGATACATCCCTCAGCTCAGACAGGTGGTGGGCACAGTCCTGCCTGGTTTTCTGTAGAAGCATTGCTGAGGGCCTCCAGAGCCAAAGGAACAGGAAGGGTTTCTGCCCGTGGCCATCCACACCCAGCCAGGACTGCTGGTGCTGCTGTCATCCACATTTCCTCATGGCAAACCTGCCTCTGCCAGCGGTATGACACACAGCCTGACAGCTTTGGGATGTAACCAAGCAAGGTGTAGGATGAGATCATATCTCCCTCCCTCTCCTCAACACCTCCTTCCTCCCCCAGATCTCTTTCCAATCTCATGTGTTGCTGGCATTGAAGAGCTCTGCTCATCCACCTACCCTAAGCTTTGGGGAGTGCAGGAGTGGCTTCCAGTGCTAACTTAATGAACTGAGATCAACAGAATTAAGTTGTGGGGCTTTTTTCCCCACTAGTGAGGTGGGAGCCAAGGTTCATATTGCCTGGTTGGAAAGACTGATGCAGTAAGCCACTAGTGCACTCAGAGTTTAACATTTGTGGCTGTGCTGCAAAAAAATGTTTTCTTAGTAGAAGGAAGGGAGCAGGAACTTTCAACATACAGCTTATTGTTAGAATTAGGGTGTGATTTCTTTCCTGTGCTCTATGCATTTTAAGGATTAGGCTGAGACTCTTGGGATAATCTTTGAACAAGGAAGAAGAAATACCTTCAGCCACCCTGAAGGAGGCAACTGCATAGAACTGGTTTTCTGTTGTCCTTCTGGGACTGGTAGAAGCAATGTAATAGGGCATGGGAAGTGCTATGTTTTGGTGTGCCCTGATGGTCATGTATTGCTAGTTCAGCCAGGGGTATATCCACCCTGAAAGAAATCCAGTGTCAAAACTCAGGCCCTCCAAATTATGAGATTAAATCATTAGTTAAATGACAATATTAAAAAAGGACTTGATTTTATTTTTTCCATTAAGTGTGACTTGGCTTTTTACCTCTTTATTGTCAGAAAGTGAATGAAAATGATGAGTTGAAGTGCCAGTCTTCAATGCACAAAAGATGGCAACATTTAGCTTATGTGATGGCTCTGTTGATCCTCCTCACATGCTGCAAGGGGAAGGGAGCAGCCAGCCTTTTCCTGCTACTGGCTTGATTTACTTTTCCTTGTCAGTTCTTATTTCAACGGACCCATTGTGCCCTACTTTTTTTGCACTGTCCCTTCTGCCTTCCTCAAACACATGCAGAGAGGATCAAGACAGTTTTAGATGATCTGAGGTGTAGTTCCCCACCTCATCATTTTTCAGCTGCAGACAAGCTCCATCTGTGTTGCTCTTTCCAAAAGGATGTGCTGCTGGCCACAGCTGGAGACAGAGCACTGGGCTGGCAGTACTGGGCTGCCTCACAAAGGTGTGTGAGTCAATGACTGAGTGTAGCAGGGCTGGGCTGGGGCACACCTCTGGCAGGGAGCTGGGGGAGAGTGGTCTGGAGCTGGCACTGTGAAGTCATAACTGATGTTGGACCCTTTGCTGGGACTGAGCTTCAAGTCACAGCCTTAACCTTTTCTTCTCCCCACTTCTCAAGACATAACAAATTCACTTGTAGCCACATTAGAACCATTTTCTGCAGCTAGAGCTGATGTTATACCTATGCAGAGTGGGGATTTGAAGGAGAAGTGGAGGTGCCAGGTTGTAAAGTGAGCTGACATATGGCTTTTTAATTCCCAGATCTCACAGGGGGATGGGTAGGTTTTCCTGGCTCGGGTTTGCCTCTGACAACTGCCTGTGTCTTTGTCAGGCATGGAGCAAGGTCAGAGCCTGTGCTCAGATCATGTCTGTTCCTCATAAGGCCAATAGTGAGTGCTGTGTGTGTGTGCCAGGACCAAGGTGGGAGGTGGGCAGGATCTGCTCTGCATGACCCAAAGGCCTGGGAATGCTTGGCTTGTGGTGTCTGCACAGGTCAGGGGAAACCACCCGAGTCCTGAATATCAGCTCACTCAAAACTGAGCGTTGTCTCTGCTTGGTTATAACCCTGTGGACTCCTCCAGCTGTAAGAGGGCAGCAGAGTGGCTCACAGTGTTACAGACAAGGGCAGCATCTGTCAGGGTCATAGGTGCTGAGGGTGATCTATCCCACCAGAGGATTTCGTTGCAAATGGAACTTGCCTCCTCTTGAGAGGGAGTCATCCAAAGGAGCTTTGTGGTCAGCCAGGGTGTTGAGTCACTGAAAGCTTGGCAGATGGTGGGTGCTGCCATCTCTTGGGATGCTTCACAGATGATGATGACAAGCAACTCCAGCTGGGACACATGATGGGGGTGTCACACTGGTGTCTCCAGGAGCAGTTGTTACAGAATCAACCTACTCAGCTTTCCTTTGCTGCAAGATGAATGCTAATCCTCTGAAGCTCCAGTCCCTCTGCTGCATCATCAATAGGACTGTTGGAGCAATATTGTCCAAGAGACTGAGTGGTGCATTGGTGAGACAAAAGAAGGTACCCTTTCCCAAAGCAAGGAATCAAGAGGGAACACAAATCACCTTGCAAGTATGCTACCTGAAATCAGTGTGCTGGAATGCTTGCCCTTGAAGGTAGGCTGGAAGCATCATCTCATCATAGCCTTTTTGAAAGAGCATCACCATGAAAGGGGAAAACCATGCTGGGACTCAAGAAGGAGAAGCTGCTCAGACTAAGAGAGCAACCAGAAAAAATTCATCAAAGGCACTGCTGCCAAGTGCACAGGTGTGTGGAGCAGTAGGGCTTCTCAGGTGAAACCTTTTATGTCAATAAAAATAGTTCCCAAACAGCTTAAAAATCCTACAGAAAAGGAGCCAAGAATACTTTGGTGAGTCGATAAAATTTTGAGAGTAGCTTTTCCACTGCCTTGGGACTATTTCAGAGCCAATCTGGCCCAAATAGAAACTCATGTGAAGTTATAGTGATTCCTACACTCTCCCTGTTGGAATTGAGCTGATCTGAAGCAGAATGGTCTGTGGTGATCAACAGATACTGTGGACGGATTCTTCTGTGACACATGTGGCTGGCACATGTGTGCCCTTTGGGCTGCTCTGACCAGTCAGCCCTGACCGTGGCCAAGAACAGTTTTTCTGAAGTTGTTAACAACAGGTTTTTGTGTTGTGTTGAATGCAGTGGGATGGAGGAAGACTTGGAGAAGCAGGACAAAAAATCCAAAAAATTATTAGGAAAAGATATGTGAAAGGAGGAAAATGGCTAGACAATATCACATGGTGAAGCAAGCAGCTCATAACACCCCAGAATTTAATGCCATTGCCTGTGCTCTCAGCAACCTCTTGACCCTGGGCTGTACTGTGTCTTCAGGGGTTCCCCATGCCAAGCTGTCTCTGAGACTTTGTGGTTCTTATGCTTAAGGTGAGAACACAGAGACTATAAATCAGTGAGTAGACTGTAAAGGTTATTATTTTCCCTTTATTACCTGGTTTTGAAATCAATCTGGCAGTTGTTCCTCTTGTTAGCAGTCCTGATTTATGCCATGCAGAGGACAATGAAAGCAGTGATAATACTGTAAACTCAGGGAAAGTTTTGATTAGTTGTTTACACTAGGAAGGAGAAAGAAACCCAGGAAATTTTACTGGTTTAGAGAACTACTGTGACTGTACCTTTCCTGCTGCAATTAACAGACACTATATAAGCTGTGTTCCTGTTTCGGCTGCTATAACAGACAAAAAAAAAAAACCAACCCAAGAAATTTAACTACAGTCACCTTTTCTTCATCAACCAGTTTCTGCAGCACAGTGCTGGTAAAGAGAACAGCTAAGAAAGCAAAAACAGCCAAGGCACCTTTCTTTTTCTTGTTAACCTTTAATATGAAAAAAAATAAGACATCTGGTGTTCTTTCCCTTGAGACTGCTGGTGTTCTGCTAAGCAGCTGAAGTGATGTACATGACGTGGCAGTAAGCAGATCATGCTGTGACCATGAGGTTTGCTGTATCAAATAGCACAAAACTCACAGCAGTAAAATAACTTGCTAAAATCCTTTGTATAGCTCTTTGAAATGTGCTGTTCACATCCCTTTAGCTGGCTGGATCTCTGAAATAAAAGGGAGATTGTAGTACAGAATAAACTAACCTCTGTTCAGTGCTGCAATTTGTGAAACCTAATGCAGAGACATCAGAATGGAACCTGAAGGTTAGTGTAATCTCTTATTTCAAGATGGAGTAAGGATCTGCAGTTATTCTCCTCCCTTGGAAGCAGGCAGTCGATGTGATGGCCGTGACTCGGAAGCTCATTTGCTTGTGACTGAAATCTTAAAAATGTGGAAAATGGAAAATGTACCAGTCTCACTTGATGTCTCTGATCAAGCAGGAGATGCCAGATGATAGCAAGCTGCTCTCCACCATTTCATAGAAAAAATGTCCATGTTTGATAAGTCTGAAGAGTAAATCTTGCTGCAGGGAATTCTGCAAAGCAGCACTCCTAAATCTACTCAGCCTTGCCAGATTTGGTGGCCTCTCTTCCTGAGGCCTTGTGAGGCTCTGTGATCCCTTGTCCCGATGTTCCTGAAGTCCTTGAACATGTCTGGTCTTCTCCACAGTGTTTTTCATCAGCAATGAGCTACTTATCCTGTGCCTGCCTGCTTCATCCTCCTGACACTTTATCTCATTCTTTGCTGGGAAGGTCAGCCAGGCAGAACGGTTCTGATGTGTTTGGGAAGAAATGATTTATCCTTCAAGCATTAATCCTGGAGGAATAAGTTTGGGGCGGGGGGGGGGGGGGGGGG